>VMRN01000011.1:371086-398430 GCA_010277015.1 Poeciliopsis turrubarensis | reverse complement strand
TTTATATATATATATATATATATATATATATATATATAACTTATTTATTAGTACAGATTACACAAAAGTAAATCCAAGCATTATTATCCAGATGTCATTCTATTGTAACTGTAAAGTCGTTTACACCACTGAACGCAATATCAAAGGACTCTGAGCTATATTCGATCAACTCAATCTAAAATGACAGTAATATTAATTAATTTGAGCTCTCAACAATCCTAAAATACAGTCATGCAATTTTTAGACTAATGAAACTTTCTGAAGATGCTGCTGCCGTCTGTGCAGCAGCATTTCGTTTGTGCTTTGACGACATTAATGATGACTTCTGGAAACTTTCTGTTATGAATATGAACAGTAATTAACATCAATATTCTTAAAATGATAGCGCCTGGCAGTCCTGTACCTTTAAAACAGAGGAACTGCCCTTTATTGAGTTCGCTGCGAATCTGAAGCCAACTTCAGCGCGTTCGTTCGTCCATTCCGGTGTAGCAGCAAATATCCAGCTAGCTGTCGTTACGCTGATGTTTACCAGCCCTCTGTACCCATAATTGTCTCGGAAAACATTAGCTCTTTATCAGTAGAGCGAATTTGAAGTGTTTTATTGGACGCTGTACGACAGGGCGGAAGTCTCCGCCCCTTTTTAGAGGTAAACAAAATATACCTTCGTCATCCCGGTAGGAGCTGCCGTGGCCCTGGCCGGATTTGCTCGGCTGTAAATGGAAATAAGCCACTGTTGAGAGCATGAATTGTCGCTCGGAGGTCCTGGAGGTCACGGTGGAGGCTCGCCAGGTGGAGGAGGCCACGCTCGCCTTGCTGCACACCATCCTGCTGCACCGCAGCACGGGCAAGTTTCACTACAAGAAGGAGGGCACCTACTCCATCGGCACCGTGGGCACGCAGGACATCGACTGCGACTTCATCGACTTCACCTTCGTCAGGGTGTCCTCCGAGGAGCTGGACCGGGTGATCAGGAAAGCGGTGTCTGAATTCAAGGTAAATGGGCGGCTTCGGGGGTCTGATGGAGGCCTGATGAAGTGCTCACTTTGGCCTGTGTGTTTTTTGTTTTGTTTTTTTTTTTTGTCTGCAGGACGCCCTGAGCAGCGACGGCATGGGGCAGATCTCCCTGGAGTTCTACCAGAAGAAGAAGTCCCGCTGGCCCTTCTCCGACGAGTGCATCCCCTGGGAGGTGTGGAGCATCAAGGTCAGCGTGGTCAACCTGGCCAACGAGCAGGAGAGGCAGATCTGCAGGGAGAAAGTGGGCGAAAAGCTCGGGGAGAAGGTGATCAACGTGGTGGAGGTCATAAACCGCCACGAGTACCTGCCCAAGATGCCCACTCAGTCTGAAGTGGACAACGTTTTTGACACCAGTCTGAAAGACGTGCAGCCCTACCTGCACAAAATCACGTACCAGATCACGGATTCTCTCGGGACCTCCGTGAGCACCACCATGAGGAGGTTGATAAAAGACACTCTGGCCTTGTGAGGTTCTTCTTCTTAGATCACTAAATAGTTATGGGTTTTTTGTTTGTTTTTTTTTTGCTGTCAGCAACAGACATGTCAGCTCTTCTGCTGCAGGTTTTGAAGCAGCGCCTGTTATCACTGGTTGTCAATGTAAGATGTGATTCTGCACCGCTTCTGTTCGTTTGTCGATCATGCACTCTTTTTTTTTTTTTTTGAAGATCTGAAATTGCACCTACGGTAGCCCAACATCCGACAAAAAGCTGTAAATGGTGGCAAATTTTCTAATAAATGATTGTCGTCAAGCTCCGCAGACTGAGGAGGACAAACAAGAAAAGGCTTGGAATGATAAAAGCTGACTTTGGGGAAAAAAAGATTTCCTCACCGACGAGAGACAAGAGAGAGAAAACAAGCTTCCTCTGCGTGCATTTTCATGGTGAGGGTGACCTTACATGTAGGTTAGAACAGGATTTCCAGTTTGTGTCTTTTTTTTTTTTTGTTGTTTTTTCCAAATTAAAGCTAACACATCCTAAGTTCACCCCCTGGTTTCCAGTCAGAATGTGTCACGGTGCCCCACAACCTGAGAAACATCCTCTGCAGGCTTGAAACTGTCTGCCAACAGGAAAGCAACGCGTGGAACGACTTCGCTTCCGCAGACGTCAGCCAGGCGTCCAAAGATATTTTCTGCCAGGTGAATATTGCGCACAGGAGTTAATGTCAGGGTTTTTTTTTTTTTTTTCTGTGTTAGAAGCAGCAGTTACGATTATAACTACATATTATCTAAATTTCTTATCAAGTGAGCTACTCGATCAGTGATGAAATAATTCACAATGCCTCTGCTGGTCATATTTTTTTACTCCACTGTTACTCTTTATTACAGAAGTGTAGCACAAAATAAACGTAGAAAACTCCAAAAGCAACAATTATGCAACCAATGCGGATACAAATATCAATTATTGCAGGAAGAGTAAAAAGATCCAACTTCTGTTTACTAACAAAAAAAAAAAAGGTACAAAATCGAGAGTACAAACACTTCCATTTACACAAATCGCATCAATTCGGCAAATTATTATTTTTTTCTTTCCTCACAAGATATTAAGAGCACTAGTAGCAGTACAGACTTTCTGCAGAACATCACTATGCAGCTTTTTTTTCTGCTGAGAAAAAAAGAAAAAGAGAAACAGAAACCAGTTTTGACTTCCTCTAAATGGCAGCAGTCAGGATAAATTATGACAAAGATTCAATCCACCAAAGCAGGAATATATACTAATACGAGAATACAACTGCAAAACCGTTGGAATACAATCATTATCTTTTTTTTTTCTTTTCTTTTTTATTATTTTTTTGTTTTTTGAAATAAATTTGACAATCTTGTTGTGGGTTACTTCATCTAAACATCAACCACCTTAAAATGCCTGAGTCACAAGTTCTCTGAAAATCATTTGTGCTTTTATGTGAACTAAGATAAACAATAAAAACAGAGCCAAAAAAAAAAAAAAATGCATAAGGCCATCAGAAAGCATGAGTGAGTCCATCAGCGTTTGGTTTACTGTATGAATGGTTCTGCAGGTTTAAACGCGAGAAGAGGTGAGAAACAGAAACGGTTTGCAGAATTTTAAGGTCAGACGGCAAAAGAACAACCTATGAAACCATGAACTGTGTTCAGCAACATCTCTTTTAGTTCCAACTTGCTGCCTGTAATGTGTACGCAGATTTGCCGAAACGCATTGGAAAAAGACTTCATATAAATTCATTCTTTTTGAAGCAGCAGTGAAAGAAACTTCGAATTGAGAAGAAAAAAAAAAAAAAAAAATTGAATTTTTAAAATGAACACATTTATCCAGCTTGGTTTAAAACAAGCTAGAGTGCTTTGCATATTGAAATCTCATCGAAAACATCAGCAACACTGAACTGGTTCACTACATCTCCCTTCTTGCCTGGACGAGAAACCTGGTTAAAAACAAAAGATTCCTTAATATGGGCTATAATAGTTAAATCTTCTTAAAGGTTGTATTTTTCTACGTTCTTCAAGAGTGCTGCAGCTGTAAAAGGTGAGTTTATTTAATGCCTTTTCTACATCTTTACCTCTACTGGTAAGAACATTCGATTAATGATTGGACTGGACCGCCTAACTGAACATTAATTATTGGGCTAATTATTAGAAAAATCCATTAACTATATAAGTGATCTGATTTAACGACACGGGAAATCTCATCCAATGAACACATTGAACGTTGAGAAGGCTTTCGGAGAAAAACGGATCATGTTTTAACATTTCAATTGCACTTCACACAACTAAATGATCTGAAGCACGGCTGTCTGCGTCGTCCTACAACGGAGTTAAGCTTTTAATTAAACAAAGTGCATATTGATTACGTCATCGAGGCCACCGATAGTAGCTTAAGGGACGCCACTCACACCAAGAGAAAGAGCCGACGTAAATGCAAGAGCATTATTATTTACTTTTTAACAGCAGCCTGAAATGCACCTCCACACACACTCTGAAAGAACAAGGTACGCGGCCTTCAGCTGCACATTTACAAATAAAGCAAAATCAGCTGAAATAAAGAGGGTAACAACTCTGTACCTTGGTTTTACAAAACACATACTTGGGTAAATACAAACAACTAAAGATGTTGAAAAGATATATCCTTGTATAGGCTTTCGAAGAATTAACTGCTTGTATAATCATCTCGCAGAGGAACCTAGCAATTGATTGCACATTCATCTTTACACCTTTAATAAACATGGCCACTTTGAAATATACAACTGGAGGCAAGCAAAGAAGTTTTACATTCAGAGTCCGGTTTGTGGATGTGCTCGTCTTATCGTGAAGAGTTCGGGGAAAGGCGGCGCCGTCGGCGACTACATGTGGCTGTGGCTCTGCTCGTGGCTCCACAGGCTGAACGCCGTCTTGAAGGTTCTGTGGCAGAGCTTACACATGTACTGCCTCTTAAACGTCAGCGCGGACAGAGACGGCGCATGGTAGAAGAGCGTGTCCGGCTCGTGAGGGCCGCCCGGGTTCTCCAGGCTGTTGGATCTGGACAGGGAGCCGCCGTGGCCGCCGGGTTCCACCCCGGGCCTGCTCACCGACGAGCCGCAGGGCTCTGGGCTGCTCGGCTCCTCCGGGATGGTCGCCGCTCCCGGTGCCTGAGGGGATCTGAGCACAGAGGCTTGTGGAGAACGGCGCTCCGAGTTCTGGGGAGTCAGAGGCGGGGAGGGAGACAGGGGAGGAGCATGGATGTTCATCTCTTTGGCTCCGACTTCGCTGGCGGTCGACATGTGGGACTGGAAGTGGCTCCAAAGGCGGAAGTTGGTCCTGAAAGCTTTGTTGCAGATGTGGCAGATGAACGGTTTGATGTGGCACAGCAGCTCCTGGTGTCGCTCCAGGTCTTTGCGAGAGCTGAAGAGGTTGCCGCATTTCTCGCAAGGCCGCACCCCATGTTCCTCGGGCCCAGCTTTCCCAACCTCTGAACCGTCCCTCTCACTCACCGCCTCCTCCAACGGCTCTTCCTTCACAACCAGTTTGCCGTGGTGGCCCATGCTCAGGTCCTCAGGCACATAGGACGAGGAGTCCTCCGAGTCATACATGGGGGGACCCGATGAATCGCTGTAACTGACGTTCTCTGGAAAGTTCCCAGGCGCCAAAGGCTCGTCGCTGTAAGGCTCCTCTCCCAGAGCGTCGGGCGCCTCTTCATCGTTCTCTGATTGCTTCAGGTGAATCTGATTTTTACCAGTCATCATGTTCTGGTTGTGGACTTCCACCTGGTGGCGCCAAATGCTGAAGGAAGATTTGAAGGTGCGCATGCATTCCAGGCATGTCAGTTTCTTGTACCTGCAATGGGCCTCGTGGTCCTTCTTGACAACCGGGCTCGAAAAGCGGAGGCCACAGTAAGGGCACACGGTTGCGTGCCGACAGCCTCTCTCGTGGTCGCCCTGCTCCACGAGTGATGACAGCTTAACATTACATAGCCTGCAGGAGTAAACGCCAGTGTCTGTGCTGTTCTGTTGAAGGATCTCATCCTGTTCCGGATAGAGGACACTCTCACTCCCTGTGTCCTGGTCGGCCTTTTCAGCAGGATGTGTCCTTAAATGCTGCCTGTACTGGGACTGGAACACAAACACTTTGCCGCAGTAGGGACACACAAAGCTGGACCTTGATCTCTTTTTGGCAAGAGAAGGAGACTGCAAACCCTGCTTATTCCTCTTCAGCTTCCAGAGCAAAGCCTTCTTTATTTCTCGCTCTCGCACAATGTCTATCAGCTTCTTCTGGAACTTCTCGTCCAGCACAGACGAGCTGGAGGACGAAGCTGGGTTCTGAACCACCCCATGCTGGGTTTGGCAGTGAGTCCACACTTTGAAGTTAGTGTGGAAGCGCTTGTGGCAGATGTCACAAGCATACGGCTTCTCCGGATTGTGATACATATTGACGTGACGATGCAGTCCGGCACTGGAGCGGAAAACCTTGAGGCAGTTCCAGCATTTAAAAATCTTATTCGGAGACGGTTCTGCGTTGTTCTCACCGGGGTCGCTATTTGCATGCTGAGGTTCCGTCTCCTGTGAAGCAACGTGTTCTTTGAATACTTTACTTTTCTTAAATGGGTACCTTCTGTTGTCAGGCCGCTCCTTCCTCTTACATGGAAGACTAAAATCTGTCCTGGAGCCCTGGCTGTAATTTGTTTGCAAGTCTTTGAGATTAACTGGCAGAGCATCTCCAACCGTGATCCGAACAATGTCCATGGGATCGGGGAGGGGACTGCTCGGCTCAGCTTTCACACTGACATGTCCTTCTACCTGAGTTTCCTTATCATACCTGTTGAGATACTTGGACCTGAGAACCAGAGGGGACGCTCTAGTCGAGTTGCCGTTGTGGGCGAATGTTTCAGTTCCTGATGCCTTTGAGGCAATTTTGACGACCGATTGTTCTCGGTTTTGGAGATCTTTGAGTTCCAGCGTCGGGGAGAAAACTGGAACAGGGCTGTCCATGGACAGTGATCTCCGGAGAAGGCTTTTTATGAGTGGGCCGCTCCGGTCGGTGGGCTGGCTCTGCTCTCTGGCCTGACCCTGGAAGGGAACGTTATTGTGATAGCGGTGGTCGAGCTCTTCGATTTCCTCTTTGGTGTCCTGGTCAGAACCAGACTGTAGGCTGATGTGCTGCACATCAGCGTCACTAAAAGACACAGATGATGTCAGCTGAGGCCTGACTGATTTGACGTGTGATAAATTTCCTTTCAGTATGGTGGAATACGGATATCTGGACTTCCTCTCCGGGGGTTTGTTCTGCTCGGATGATTTCCCGCCGGTCTCAGAGTTCTTGACCGACTCATGCGAGTTGTGTTCTGATGGAAGCTGAGCCGCCCCTCGAGGAGAATAAGGGGATGGAGATCTCTCTGATGTTTTTCCCTGATAACTTGAGTGAGAGGGGTGGGCTGTGCTGTTCTGGACCCGACACACAATAACGCTCCTTGTCTGGGCATCGTTCTCATCCCCCTCTGAGTACGAGAGCCGTTTTCTGGACACGCAGTAGGATGCGTGAGGCCTCGTCGACACAATGTTTGTAAGAAACGGGATTCCAAGGCTGTAGCCAAGCTCTTGAATGGCCGCCAGGCTGCCTTTGTCCACAAAAAGAGAAGAGGAGTAAATGTAATTCAGAACTATCTCGAAGGCGTCGGGTTCGCAGAAGTCCAGGTTCACAACTCGTAGTGAGTCTCCATCCATCCGTGTAAAAAGAGACTGGAAATACTCGCTGCTGGCAGCAAGAACACTCTTATGGGCCTGGTACCTTTGGTCTGCCACAATCAGGACCACATCGCACATCTGGCCCCGCAGCCGCTGCTCGTTGAGAACCCCCAACACTGAGAGGGCATGGGAGGGGTTACTGTAATGCACAAGGCTCTCCATGGCTGAAAGAGAATACAGATATGCATTAATTCATACGCTTTGATCTTGGGGTTTTCATTACAAATGTGCAAAAAGCATAGGATAAGCAAAATAAATGAAAACGACTGACTCATTTCTGTCTGTTCATCTCAATATGATGTTAAAACAGATATTTATTTGATCAGTTGTTGCGCATTTCTGCCTCCAGACTATTCTTCTAAAATTTACACAGAGAGATTAAACAAAAACCAAACATTCTCAGAAATCTACTGGTAATAAGATGCCATCTAATGGCAAGCTGTGGAAATTATAGAAGTAATGAAACTGATTTTATTTGTCACTTTTCTGAAGCAGTCTAACTCAGACTTGTGTCGAAGCTACAACAAGTGTGTGGCTTGAACTAAATATTAGTATGCATCTGCTCGAGCCTCTACGTATATGTGGATAAAAAAAAAGGAAAGCCACAGTGAATTCAAAAGTAAGGGCCAAATTCTTACTTTTAAAAGTCATTGAGGTTTAATGTCGCCATGTTTTGGTTGTTCATGGACATCTGTAGCATTTTATCCAAAGTATTTTTCAAGAAATGACATAAAAAAGACGATATGATTCAAGGTTATCACTGACTCATAGAACACCTATAAAAGAATCAGAGAATTACGTTGGCTTGTTCGAAGCTAATATTCACAAGAATTAAAAAAACAACTTCCCAACTGATAAACATAGCTATTAACCCGGAGACGTGTTTACTGGGTGATCTACAGAGGAAGATTTTCTTTTTAAACACGATGAAACAAGTTCTAACCACAGACAATCACTGGGAATTATGGGGCATTACATCATTTTATCAGTCTGAGTACAGAAAAGAAACGCTGCTTTGTCAAGTTGCTCTCAGGCACCAGTCAATGCAGGAAGTATATAAAAAAAACAAAAAAAAAAACACCCTTCAATTAAAGTTCAACACGACACCAACCTGTGCAGACAATTATCTGTAATCAGATAATAATAATAAAAAAATAACATGGCGCTTCAGCAGAGGAAAAGCTATAAACCTCAGTGTGCTGAGGTCATCCTGCAAAGAGCGGATCAAAGTTCCTCCACAGAGAGGATAAAAGAAGGCCTCATTTAGAGCAAGGAAAAACTACTTGGTCGCAAAAAATACTGGAGAGCCAATAAATTATTCATGACCAAAACATATAAATATATATAAATGAATCACTATTCCATGTTAGTACCGCTTAGATCACAGCATCCTAAATTTCTGCGCAGTTACTGTGATGCAGAAGTTCTTTGGAAGTCTGTCGGACTTTCAGAATCTCGTACAGACGCACCATTTATGAATTCAAGCTCAGAATTACGCTTTGGTTTGGTGCTGCAACTTGTGTAGGAGCACAAACATAAAAAGTGACACCAAACATGCGGTCAGTGCAGTAGAAGCGTCCCTGCTTACCCTAATGAAAACGATCAGTTTACAGAAGGTAAAGGGGTACGTTCTGACGTAAATAACAGCACTGGATATGATGTAGCTCTCCAGAAGATATGTCTGCGTACTGCATATAGAAACTGAAAGATTTTTTTTTTTTTTTAAGAAAACTAAAGTTGTCGTAGAAAATATGAATCTTAAAGACTGTCATAAGTTAGAAGTGATGCAGCCTGAAATAAAACACGAGCATTCCACCAAACTTTAAATCTGCAAATACTGCTCTCTACATAATCTGGATATAACGTAATCTGTAAACTCTGTAACTTCAGGCGTGACTTGGACTGATATTCCCTCTGTTTGTTTGCATTTGTTCTTGTCAGACTATTATTTAAATTTCATGTTATTTCATCCTTTTTTGGTTTTAATTTTTATACAGTGTATGAGGCGGTACATGACACTATTTGCTGTTTGCGATATCTCCAGGCATATGCCACTGAGTTAAAAATAATAATAATAATTTATTGAAAATATTTCTCCGAAAAAATACTAAAATAAAATAATAATTGTTCACACGATTTATTGACATTTACTTTGAAAATTTCCAACGGAAAAGCAGTTTTCATCTGTTTTGCACATTGACCCGACACATTGACTAAATGTTAATGGGGGGCTCCATTCATTCTTTAGAAACCAGACAACGCCAGTTCCGAGTCCCACCTGAAACTTCTCCTTGAGGAAACAGACAAAGCCGCCGCAGCATTTCATTTCTTACAAGAGGAACCTGTCGTCACTAGAGCGCTCATGAGACACCGGTTCATAGTTTCTCCCGTCAGAAACTTGGGACTCGTTCAGTTCCGGACGCGCTCGCTGTCTCGCTCGCTTCCTGCGCGTCCGTCCGCGGGCGCAGCTCCGGCGGCTCGCCTCCCAGCCGCTCCGTCACTCCGGCGGAGAGCGGAAAAGTTGCGCGCGTTGCCGCTGCTAACCCCAGAAAGCGGCTCGCCGGAGGGAGTCGGACCCGTTACGTTCGGCAAAAGTGGCGTTTTTCCTCTCAAACAGGAGAGTAGTGGGGGTGGGGGGGAGAAACAAACGCACACCTGACACGGCGCGGTCCGCCACACGGGCTCGAAGCCGCTCGGCTCTTTTTTTTTTTTTTTTTTTTTCACAGCAGCTCAATCCCCCGCCACCGTTTAGAGTTACGTCAGCGCGGAAAAGGAAAGAAAGCTTCCCCTCAACAGCAACTCCGCGTTTTGGCCCCGCTCTCGTTCCGTCCAACGAAGCACCGCTCTCCAGTCCGGTCCACACTCACCCATCCCGTCGTGAAAACGGTCTCGCCTCCACCGCGGCCAGGACTTTACTCAGTGTTGTGTCGCTTTCAGCCTGCCTGTCGTGATTCCATCCATCTTGAATTTGACGTCATCCCACACCAGGGATGAGGTCATCGCGAAGCCTGCTCGTCACGTGCGCTGGGCGCCGATTGGCTGACTGGGTGACGGACGGCGGGCTCAACGGAAGACCTCAGAGTGGGGCTCATTTAAAGAGACACGCCATGTTTTTTTTTTTGTTTTTTTTTTTTGTTTTTTGTTTTTGCTCTGAAGTTCAAGTTGTTCGTTTTTAGAGCATTATTGTAGGAAGCTAGCAGAAGCTAAACCTGTTAGGCTGGCAGGAGAAGTAACATAAACTGTTGACATGCTGGATTTACAACGATTTCAATAAACCTTGTCAATTTATTGCACGTCGCTCCTGCATTAAGAGAAAAAAAAAAATCTCAAAAACAATGCAACTTTTCAGAACATGATTCAGTTTCGATCCATTATATTAGCTGTATGTAAGATGCTGCAGCTTAAACTCTTAAGGAACAGGGGCTCTTTAAAGGTGACACATACGCAGTGATCCCTCACACAACGTACAAGACATAATTACCAAAACGTTTGTCAAATGTGTCAAAGTTCACTTCTCCAAAGCAAACGTAAAATAGCCGTATTGAAGCATGCTGACACAGGAGCGAGGAACTTTATTTTCGGAGACATATCGTCTTCCGAATGGCCAATGACCTCAGCGACCGAGGCGGTGGCAAAGTCGCTTAAGGACAGCAAAGTCAATGTTTTGGCATGTGTGTTACATTGCATATGTACCGTACATGTGGAAAAAGTTGGGGCGTGAGTTATCATGGCTTAATTATTTACATCACAAACATCACGCATCTAATCGGGAGCGTGGAAACCCGAGGGAGTTCCTGTGTAACGCTCATGCAATGACATGTCTGCTGCTAACCCCAAAGAAACTAATTAGACCTGCAAATTAAAAGGAGCCGGGGTCAATGTGGTGCAGCCCTGCAGCTGTGTCAGTGGCTTCACCCTGTAGGGACGTGTCGCCAGGCCTGCAGGCCTCTTCCTGGAAAGCTGATCATGCTGCAGTGCATCATCGGCTAAGACCAGGTGCAGCGCTGAAGATGAAAACCTCATAATTGCCCGCGATGTCTGCTTTTAGCCAAAGCACGTCCTCGACATACTGCACCGATTACGGTTGCTTTGCGATGTGAAGACGCGCGCGGATAGGGAATTCTGCTGAGCCGGGTTGCATCGTGGCACACCAGCAACTCGCCACGTGCCCAGTAATTACTGCTTAATGACTCAAGTAACCTAAGTTTTAATCAGGGTCATTTTAACGCCTCATTACAGTGAAAGGATCCCATTAAATAAAGAGGCCTTCCCGTGTCGTGAGCCAGCAGAACTCTTGTGACATCAGACCTGAAGAGATGTCCCATTTAAACTATGAAAACATTAATAGCCAGGTTTCTTCTTCTTCTTCTTCTTCTTTGCAGCCACATCGAATGACAGGGAAGTTCTCCCTCCTCCGTGCATGACATTAACGGTTGACACAATTGGAGGTTAATGCCGGCAGCACAACAAGCACTTCCATGGTTACCTGTATGCAAACTGACTCATTGGGGACTTTTAACTCCTCCTATCGAACGTCTGGTACAATAAACATGTTTACATGTACTCTCCAACAATAAGTAAGTGGACAACTTCTTTAGATTGCATTAAAAAGACAAAATAGCCCAATCCAGTTTTACTCTGTGAATTATTTTTTTTCCCTCTGTGGAACCATTCAACAGGTTGTTGCAATCTATCTTTTTTAAAAAAAAACATTTAAAGACTAAATTGCTTTGTTTATGTACATGAGATTACAGATTCAGAGGTCTGATTCTTTGTGCGAGTGTGAATAAATAAATAAATCAGAATCCCACTTTATTTTCTAATAGCCACTAATATTTGAATCTCGTCCACGAATGGATTTCTGCGGCGTTGTTATCCAGCATTTCACAGTTACCCCTTCGCCGGGGTTGCTCTCTGCGGTCCGTTGGGGACGTGCTGCTGTAACGAAGGGTGGAGGGAGACGGGGCCACAGGGGGACTCGTCCCCGAGCAGCGAGCCGGCGTCGTCTCAAAGTCGAGCATGCAACTCGCTATGTGGCGGCTGAACGCTGGAGATTCGGAGCTGTGGACCATGAGCTGGATCCTCTCCGTCTGGGCGTCCGGGGCCCTGCTGGCTCTCTGTTCAGGACAAAACGCCGTGGAGGAAGGTAGGCTCTGCGTCCGCGGCAAGCCAGAACCAAACACAGCAGCGTTCGGTTTTTATGCTTCCCCAGTCTTTAGAAAACGGCGAAACTGCTGAAACACCGAGATCCTTGAAATGAAAGCTAAAAACACACCTGTTTTTGAGTGACTGGGACCCTGATCAATATATTCAACATACACTCTTTTCTTGAGGACATTTGATAAAATGCACTGCTTATTGCTTGTTTCATTAGTGGTCATTGTGCCATGAAGCACTTTGAACTGGCTTGTCGCGGCAATGCGCTCCGCAGATCAACCAAACCGACAGAAGACGTTAGATCCCCATGAACAGACCCGTTAAAGCAAATGCCTTTTCATTGGCAGGAAGTAACTTGTATCCCTCCGGCTACCACCTGTGTGTCCGGAATCAGAGCAGAAATGTGAGTTTCTTGGCAATCCGTTCGGTCCCGTACGCCGCGACGAGGCCTTGCGGTGGCTGGCTCCTCTGGACGTCGTGCACCGTCACCCTTTACAAGATGACGCACCAGATCGAGTATACGACCGTGAAGGAGCAGGTGACGAGGTGCTGCGACGGCTATCAGCAAGTTGGCCGCTACTGTACCCTGCGTGAGTACTCCCTGATGAAAATCCAGATTTTGGTTGGAGATTTTAGGGGCGTCTAAGGGCCTCTTCAGAAAAGGGCAAATCCTTCTGTCTGTCTGGTGAATCTGGCGATGTGGTGTCCCGCTCCGCGGGCCGGCTCTGCAGTCAAGGCTTGCCCTTTCGGCGCGTGGTGCTGTGTGCAAGACACCAGATGGGCGAGCAGAGAGTGCAGCGCCACAAATAACTCGCCGCTAATACGCGGGCCTGTAACGTGTTATTTTCCTTTGAATGAAGCTGTAAACAGGAGTGATGAGTTTGCCGCCAAGCCCGGATCCTGTCCAACTGCAGATGGACCGTCTCCCAGCTCTGTGGACTGCGAGTTTGATTTGGACTGTCCAGGCTGGCAGAAATGTTGCCAGAGAAGTGGCCGATTTCTCTGCAGCGATCCGACAAGTTAGTGCTCCTCCTGTTTGTGCTGTTATTAAAAAAACGGTGTGCTCTGTGAATTATGTTTTTTTTTTTGTGGTGTTTTATTTTTTTCTTCTTCAAAGAGTTTTAGCTTCAAGTGAAGCTGCAAGTAGCAGAGATGATAAACTGTTAGTTCAAGTATACTGTCAACAGTTTGGTATGGTTTTACAACTGAAGTCGTTTTGTTTCCCCAAATTTCCTCTTGAAAAGTCTCGCTTTTTCATACTCTGTGGATCAATGGCAAGGCTTTTGAGAGGAAGGCAAGAAGACAAAAAGAAAATTGAAACCCAAAGAAGAGCAGAAAGAAACATGGAGAGAATGGGCAGAAGGACAGGAAAAAAGGACACAAAGAAGAAAGGGAGTGAGAAACAAAAAAAAAGATAAGGCAGCAGAAAAATACGAAAGAGAATAACGCAACAAAGGGAGGAAAGAAGGAAGCCTTAAACAAAACGAAAAAAAAGGAAGAAACGAGAAAAACAACAAAGAATGAAGGGAGGAATGATATAGAGACGGGGAAAGGGTGAGAACCGTGTTGGCAATAAAATCTGTTTTTTTGACCCTTAATATTCCATATTCACTTCTCCAGAACCTAATCCTGGTAGAAAATAAACATGACTTTATTAGTTTAAGGCTTTTATTGATCCAAACGCAGCTGGGCTGGAAACACCAACTTTAAAGAACTGCACGCTGCGTGACCCCGGCGGGTCTCTGATGTCATTCTGGTGGAAATTCAGCCCACTCTCTCTTCAACGTGCCTTCGGTTCATTGAGGTCTGTGGGTTAAAGGGTTGACTTGCAGATTACAGACGTCAGCAGTTGCCTCTGCCGGATTGTCTTTATGTTAATTATTAAATTCTCCAGACCAACACAGAGTTGGGAATTATTATGATTTTTTTTTTTTTTTTTTATGATTCAGTTTGGCTGAAATTGATCATGTGAACTGTATTTTTAGGATCAGAACAGGAAGCGGGGTTTCAAGGAAGCTTCTGGAACGCAACGGTGACGGTGAAGGCGGATTACCAGCAACTGTTGTCCCAGGAAAATGGGCTTTTGAATCTCGCCAGATTATTACAAGCAATGGTAACGCGGCTCCTGCTTTTATTAAACCATTCCTGCCAGGAATTCAGGCGATATATTTACAATGCCTTGCAAAAAAAAAATAAATAAATAATTCCATTGGATGTATCTAAACTTTGTCACGTTGCAACCACCATCTTCCAGTGAATGTTGCTGGGATTTTTTCTGACCAATATAAATTAAAAAAAATATAAAAAACACCTATTAATTCAGGGGAAATGAAAGTAAAAAAACGATACTCGGGAATTGTTGCAGATTCTCAGTTACGTTCAAAGACGTAACTGAGAAAGCAAAAAACTTTGTGTTTTGCTTTATGTCAAATTTTAGTAGGATGCGGTAAATTTTGTTCAAAGGGAATGCATACTTTGCAAGGCACTGCAAGGCCAGCCAATCTTTTCCATCGTTTTTAAAGCTGCAGCAAGGAACTTTTACCAAAAAAAACATTATTATTTTTATTTTTTTTTTACATAAAAGTTGAAACTGTCACTTTGTCGTGACACAGCATGACAGATAACCTGTTTTAAAAAATATACATATATATAAATAAACCAAGCTCCTCTGCCTGCTTACTGGAAACAACCAATCAGAGCCAGGAGGAGGGTCTTAGCGCTGACAATCAAGTCGGTGTGCCTGCTCACCCCCATCCCATCCTTCCTCTCTTAAGAGTGACAAACATATATTTGGTTGCTTTTAAATTTCATTTTAAACCAAAAGTTACTGGCTGCAGCTTGAACACATGGATGATCTTTAAAGGGAGACTAATTCTATCTTCTGATCTAACGACGCATGTCGTTCCGAGCATAAACGCCTCCCATCTCTCTTCCAAGGTAACCGGCGCTCTGGACTCCGAGGTTTCCATCCTCTATCTGAGCTCTCGGCCCGTCCGTCCCTTCAGAGTCTCCACGTCTCTGCTCCTCCGGAGCAACTCGCCTCTGTCGCTGCGCGGCGCCTCGTCGAAGCTGCACCTTCTTCTCCAGCACGTACCGGAGGTGTCATCCGTGACGGTGCGAGGTGAAGTGACTCGGCTCTCTGCGAAGACACTTGAGGCGGTTTTTATTTTTCTTGTCTGTGTTAGTTTTCCCCCCCCTCCTCTTCCTACAGAGAAATGACATTCTCGCCGAGTTTTGAGAATGATTCACGAGGCAGAGAACGCGGTGTTCAGGAAAAAGTGACTCAGCCGCACCACGGTTTCCTTTCTCCCACCACTTCTGTTTGAGCGACAGTCTTCTGTGGGATGTTTCCTGCCTGCAGCAGCGGAAAATAACACCAGAGCGACTGCTCGCGCGCGCGCACACGCCCACGCACGCACGCACGCACGCACGCACGCCAGGCTCAGGCACAGGCACAGGCGCACGCGAGCGCGCGCGCTCCGGTATTAATCATGAATCACATTCGGCGCATTTTCGCGACAAGACATGAAACGGGTCTTGTTGAAGATATAACGACTTTTCTCCTCTGAAATCACCACTTCAGCTCAGTGTGACAACAGCCTTTATTTTTAGATGCATCAGCCTGACTTAGCCTTTGAATTACAGACACAAGGATGACGTATGAAGGGCGGCCTGAGTCGAACGTTGTGATTAACTCTGATAGCTGCATTCTTTGATTTGTCACGTCGCTTTTTAACACCGTATTTCTGTGTTTCTGAGAGCTTTAAAATGTTACCCCCCCCCTCCCTCTGTCTGCTCCCTCTCCCCACGGCAGAAGTGGATGAGTGTGTGCACCCTGCCCTGCATCGGTGCTCTGCTCAGGCACACTGCAGCAACACGCTGGGCTCCTACCAGTGCGTCTGCCAGCAACGCTATGTGGACGGTGACCCCAACGACCCTGGAGTGAACTGCACTGGTAGGACTGTGTGGAAATGATGTGCAGCAATCATTTACGCTGTGCAAAAATGACTGGAACATATTTTATGCCGAAATGATTTTTGTCACAGGAATTACTAAAGGATATGGCTCAAAAACCCATATGATATGTCACATATCATATATCATGTCATATCAGTCCATAATGATAATTACTAACTTTTCTTTTTTTTTTTTTTTTGCATTTCAAATATCTGAAATTCTGCAATTCAGCAGCTTTGAGGCCCAGTGGCGAAACCGGAAACTGCCACTGCACAAGCGCCTCAACAGGTTGTTGCTAGGTAACCAAATAGCTTAGTGAGTTGGTTGCTGTCACCCAACGTGTCTTACTCGCTGTGAGCAGTTGAGCCTTTTCTCTGCCTACATCTCCCAGAATGCTGTGCGGCCCAGTCAATGTTCTATAGATTGAATCTTGACGATTCTATCAGATCTATTGATACTGATCACATGTCTATTGCAATATATATATATATATTGTTATATATTGTTATTGATGATTTATTGTCCAGCTCTACAACTAAGCCTGTCACAAAAAGCAATTAATCAATTAATCAGGTAATCACAGGATTAATTAAAATGAGCTCAATAACTTTCATTCTGATGGGTAATATATTTTGAAGGGACATTTTGGTTACAGAGACTTTATAATAATCTAATTCATTTATGGTTTCGGTTTCGGTTGTTGCGTTTTATTTCGGATATTTAAAATGTCTCCCTGCTCCCAGGTCCTGGTCTTTGAGAGAGCAAACTGGCATCATTATGCCTTGATCAATTGATCAATACATTACTTTAAAAAAAAAAAAAAGAGTCTCATAACAGCAATATTATCATGTATCAGGATAATTACTGGGACAGTTTATCATCCAGCTAAATGTGTTAATTATAACCACAAATGTTTTGGACAAAAACTGGACCAAAAACAAAAACACAACGGATCTGGTCTGCAGCCTGGCACAAGTCGTATGGGACGCAGATGCTCTTCATCCAATCCGCCTGAGCTTGATCTACCCTGTGATGACGAACTTGCAGAAAATATTCTTGTTTCTATTCTCGTTTAAAGCTGGTCGAGCCATTCTACTTCCTCAGGGAAGAGCGAAAACGAGTTGATCCGAGACCTTTTCGATTTTTAAGCTGTACTGTGTTTCTTCCCAGTCGAAACTCACTATCCTAAAAACGCACAGATTGTTGCGAGCGTATACCTTTGCAGTATGTGCTCAATCTGGGGAAATATGAATACGTCTTTTTGCAGGGCTGAGCAATTTGCTACACCCTCCACCA
Source organism: Poeciliopsis turrubarensis (assembly GCA_010277015.1). NCBI lineage: Eukaryota > Metazoa > Chordata > Actinopteri > Cyprinodontiformes > Poeciliidae > Poeciliopsis > Poeciliopsis turrubarensis. The sequence continues at coordinate 380,823 of VMRN01000011.1, read as the reverse complement.
GGACTTGGTGGAATAACGGTGAAAGACGTCAAGTCATCTAATAAGTGCAAAACCTGTGTTGCATTTTACTGCAGTGACAGTGAGGCTTAAACTTTTTCCCTCTGTAAATAGCCATCAGCTTGTTCTGTTTTGAAATGACAATATTGTATAAATGTAACAGGGGACTTTCCAGCATCATACACAGGAAAGTCCCAAACACGTCTCAAAATATTGCATCAGTTAACGGTTTCGATCCAAAGTTTCTGTTTGACTCTCGCGGCTCTGAGGCCGTTTCATTTTCTCCTGGTGCTTGATAAAAACTGATGGAGGTCAACTCGTCAGGCTGTAAGCGTGGACACTGGCAGGAGGCCGGAAGAAGAATCAAATAATTGAATCTTATTGCACCTATAATAAGAAATACAGTTTTTGGTTGTTTTTTTTTATATTTTTTTTTCATTTCTTGCAATGTCAAACTAAAACAAACAAAACTGAGATCACTGGGATCTTGGGTTTATGTGGTCAGAAACACAAAACAGACGAACAAGGAGTTTTATATGACAGGAACGAGATCTAAACGGCAAATTTAGGCAGGTGCTCTGTGGAAATCTGGTGGATCTGCGTATTTTAGAAGTCAGACTTTATTGTTAAAATGGAAGCTCAACTCTGGTTCTTCAACACATTTTATAAGTAATTAAATAGTAAGCTAGATCATTTTTTTTAAACTGTTTTAAGAAGAGAAATTTGCAAGAAGCGCCGTTTTCACCAATATGGCTGCCGACGCCTGGTTCAAACAGTCCGACAAAAACAGCAGAACCATAAAATATGCAAAGACGTGAGACGATGTGAACGTGCAAGAAGGAAAACTAACTGCCTGCGGCTAATATGCTTTGGTAGAACCTGATGAGATGCTGTGGAGGCAACCGATTCGTTTCAATTAAACGCGTTGGAACAGGAAAACAACTGAAACCTGCAGCAAAGCACCAGAACCGAACCAACACCTGGAACTGCTGTTCTGTAGACGGGTCGTAAAGTTAAATACGGAGCAAAGTGCAAACTGGTTTCAAAGTAACGGCTTACAAACGTCCCAAAACTACATCCTATGATATGCATGAGGTATATTTCTAACTTATGTCTCTTTCGTATCTCTCTCACATGCAAAGTGATTCACACCCCATTGCAATTCTTCACCTTTTGTCACACTGGCGTTAATGCATCTCAATAGGATTTCATGAGATAAACTAACACAATGTTGTGCATAATCAGAAGGGGAAAAAAATCCAGATAGGAATCCAGATAAGATTCATTTTTTTTACTGTTACGTTATCCTGGTACCCCTAAATACAATCCGTCGAACTTGATAAATGTAATATATTTACTTGGATAAACTTCATTTGGTTTCTTGTAACAAATTAAACATTTTTCTTTCAAGTTGGATCATCTGTTTTGTTTTTCTCAGTGGGATAAGATTTGAGGGATATGGCTAAATGCTGGGCAGTCCTGGAAGAAACGCTTTTAGAGGCTGTGAAGGACTAAGACGGGGACAGAATATCGCCTTCCAGCAGGACGGCCATCCTAAACATACAAACAGAGCTGCAGAATGGCTTAGATGAAAGCATATTCATGAGTTAGAAGGGCCCAGTCAAAGTCCAGATCTAAATCTAAAAGAGAATCTGAGTCAAGACTTTGAAATAATCTTTCGTAGACTGATGGCCATCACAAAGCTAAGCGGGAAATAATGTCAATCTGTAGATACTCAGATATTTCTTTTCCTTTAAACCAGCTTAAAAAGTTACTCTAATACGCCACAGCTGATTTCATTCGATTTGCTCAAGCTGCAATTCTCATTTGAATAATTTTGAAATCAATTGTAGCTTGAGCAAAACTCATACAATCAGCTGAGTACGTTTTAAAGTTGGTTCAAAGAAACATGTTTTTCTTTTTTTCTCAGTGTAGAGACCTGCAGCTGTAAGAGCAACAAAAGCTGCTTCTATAAAGTAATGACTTTGAAGCTTTTAATTTGGAAACCACAAAAAAAAAAAGTTGTAATCAATGCAGTGTTTTTTTTCTCTCCGCATCAGAGTTATGCACCGTCCAATAAAATAGAAGCTTTTGACAGCAATTTGAAAAAAAATATGAAACAGCACAAGGGATATGAATACTTTTGCAAGGTTACGTATGTAGGGAGCAACTGCAGGCGAATTAAAGAAAGAAAAGCAAAGAGTAAAAGCTAATCCCTCGCAGTGACAGTAACACAGAAGCACCTGCTAATGGAAAAATACTTCAGAGCGAATCAAATAAAGGCCACAAAAACACATCAGCAACATGAATCCTACGCCACAAAAATGCATCGCAGCACGAGGCGAAGTAAACGCACCAAAAACTGTCCAGATTTCCAACACTTTCACTGCGACCTCTTCTGTGTTTCTCCGTTGTGAGTCATCTTTGAAACAGCAAGAAAAAACATGAACGCACGAAGGCACATCATTGCCCACGCCAGGTTTTCTTCAGAAGCTTCGATTTTCGACGCGCTCTTCTTATTTCTGTGCTCCCAGGCGGCGCCGGGGTGCGGGCCACCGCCACGCCCCCAGGGGTGAACGCAACCTTTTCCTGGACGCTCAGCGGCACACGGGACCCTGCGGGCGACGGCTCCGTCCCGCTCGGGACTGGTGTGACTGCGGCGCTGACTAACGCAAGTCCCGTCACTTATGATTCGTCACACGCCTCACTGGGGAGAAGCGCAGCGCCGGCTGCCAGCGTGAGCCAGGCCGCTGCCTCAGTCCTGCCGGCGGCTCCGTGTCGTAAGAAATCCTGACCTTTCGTCTCAAGTGGCTTCGGGAAACTAGAACCTAAAAGAAAAGAGGAACAGCTGTGGCAGGGAGAAAGGAGTAAATCTGAGGGAAAGAGACTAAATAGGATTCTGAAATAAAAGTCTCAAATAAATGACAAACAGTTTATCTTGAATGGCAAAACACTGTTGGCAACAATAACAAGTGAATATGGCGATACCTTTCTAATGAACCCAGAAATGACTGGACGGGAACAAATAAGAGCAACCAAAACATAAACGCCAATTCGTCATAATGCTATTGCTAAAAGTGCAGGACTGATAACTACTGTATATAAGAAACCAACATCTGGAAAAATCAACGCAAACAGTGCTGGATTTATTATTCCGACATTGAATGAAATAAATCTACTCCAGTGATGAACTTAGACTGTAAAAACATGTACAAACTCGTGATGCAAAGCAAAAGTAACTACAGCCGTTTATTTTAACAAAGTGTCATGAGAAGTTACACCACTCTCTTTCATTAAACACCCTACCAGGACCTCCGAGTCTCAGTGGCTTATGGTCTGCCAATGTCACTGGAACGTCCATGTCTGTCCAGTGGTCCACCCCGGTTCAAAGCAACCAGACTTTCTTGATCACTCTGAGCAAGACATCAGAGGTCACTGAGCACCGGGAAACCAACAGGACGATGATGGAGCTGAATGGACTTCAGCCTGGGGTGCTCTACAATGTCACTGTGACACCTTGTGCTTGTGGAAGGCAAGGATCTGCTCTCCACATGATGGTCAAAACGGGTAAGAATGGAACATTGCACTGGAGTCTTCGGTCCGTTCATTCAAAGTAATACCTGTCGTCATGGGCTCAAGAGTTAAATTGCTATTACCGTGTGAATATAAGTAGCAGCATGAAACTTTAAGAATAGCTCAACCTGTCACAAAGTTCTTTTGGAGAAACTGGAGTACGTCACTAGTTCGCCTTCATGTCCTACATGAGGTTTGGATGGGTTTTAACGTTGGTTTACGTTGCCAAACGAGGTTTATCTTTGCAGATGCTCGGACTCTGGATGCAACAGCACGACTCACAAACATCGAGTTCAACGAAGACCTGAGAAACAGCAGCAGCCAGGCCTACAAAAACCTCACCGAGACTTTTACACAGGAGGTAGGTGTGCTAAGAGAAGAATGCCACGTGCAGTTGCTCTCTGATAGGGAACCTACGCTGAACAGTACACACTGTGAAGCATCGTCTTTGAAACGCAAACCTTTTCGCCAACAGATCTACAAGTCTCTGCCTCCAGAGATCAAAGCTATGGTGGATTCGGGTCAGGTGAGGATCGAGATCCAGAGCTTTGACCAGGGCAGCGTGGTGGTGGGCTTCTCCATAATCTTCAACCCAAGTCCAGGACAAGCCGTGGGTAATGTGTCCTCAGCGCTGATGCAGTCCCTGATGAACAGCTCCAAATTCACTGTGGATGGAAACAGCACAAGCATCAACGGTATATCTCACTTTGCAGTACTGCCTTAAACAGACTCAATTACACACAAATGGATGTTTGCAGTCCTGTATTTCAATTAATTATGGTGATTTTGCTCTTACTGGATAAAAATATGGCATTTGAAATTTGAATATTACGTCAGACCAATAGTAATGTACGTATACAGAAATGTGAGCTTAAGGAAAGGTTAAAGGTGAATGTCAATAGCTACTTTAAGTCTCACTTGAACGCAGAAAGAAGGTTCTGGGTTCGATTTCCAGCCCGGGATCTTTCTGCATGGAGTTTGCATGTTCTCCTTGTGCATGGTGGGTTCTCTCCGGGTACTCCGGCTTCCTCCCACAGTCCAAAAACATGACTGTCAGGTTAATTGGTCTCTCTAAATTCTCCCTGGAATCGGATGAATGGATGAATGGATGGATGGATGGATATTCTAATTGATTGAATATGTCTGTAGTTGGACTGACATTTGGGAGGAACAGAAGTTAGGGCTCAGCAGGAGATAGAGAACATGATGTGGAAACTCGCTATGAGAGCAACCAAAAGAGCAAGAGGAAACTATTTCAGTACATATAAAGGATGTACATTAGATCAACAGCGTCTTCTTATCGCCCACAACTAGATATTTATTTTAATTCATGTATAATTTCATTGATGGACAAAAGGTGATGCTTTCTGCGTCTACAGTGTCGTCTGCATAAAAATGACAGGTCATGAGCCACTCTTTTTTTTTTTTTTTGAACAGATTATGACGAATGCGCCTCAGGAGAAAATGATTGTTCTCGGTGGGCTACATGCACAAACACATGGGCCTTCTACACTTGCATCTGCCTTGACGGATTTATAGACAACAACCCAGAAAGACCTGGACGCAACTGCCAAGGTACAGCATTAGTGGGAAAGTTAACGCATATTGTTTACTGATAATCATGTGGATATCTTTATTTTTCCTCATGGATGCATCATGTCCCCGTGCAGCGATTGGTACCGTTGACACAATATCAGCACCAGAAGTTTCTACAATAAGTCCTACTCCACCCGTCCCAAATTTTGCCGATCCTACATTGGCAACCAGTGCAAATGGTCCTCTCTTTAGATTTGCCATCCCTACAGCTAATAATAATAATATCCCACCAACTACCGCTACTTCAACAACACTCTACATTGGCCCTGTAATTACCGGTACTACTCAAACAAGCAATAATTCACCAACAGTGGTCATTAATGTTCCGACAAGCCAGTCTGCAGCTCTGACCAACACCTTAAGAACTACTTCCATCCCAACGGTCCTTTCTACTAATCCGATAACGACTGCTGCTCCCAGAACAACAACCATTACTGTCTCTGAGATCAATACTACACACTCAACAACTTCCTCTAGCCAAGTAGTGTCTTCTGTTGTCCCAACAACAGCCACTACCCCCAGCATCACTTCTACAACCCCATCCTCTGCTCTGATATCAGCCACTAATTCCTCTTTGTCAGGAGCCCTTTCAGTCCACTGCAGAGTGGCAGCCATTACTGTCACTCTTGCAAAAGCTTTTCTAGTGAGTGCAAAAATCCCAGAGGGTGCTCTGTACTTGGGCATGCCGGAGTGTGGAGTCAATGGAGGCAACGCCTCCCACGTTCAGATGACTGTGGCGTGGAATGAGTGCGGCACCAGGCTTGTGCATGTAAGTCTCAGTACCTGAACACTCGGCTGCTGATGGCCATTTTCATCATTCTCATAAGCCAGAATGCACAAACTCCAAGGGCGACCCGTCTGTTGTCTTTCGTTGTCTTTCCAGAATGAAACTACGTACACGGCATCTGTGAAGTTGTTCAACAGCATGGATCCGTACACAGCCGAAGGTGGCGCTGTAGAGGTTCCGAGAGTCAGGCTGGAAGTCCCCATCATGTGCACCTACATGACGAGCATGTTGATTTCTGCAGACTTTGGCTCCATGGGGTATGATTAATCTTAAAGCCGTGGTTGCTCTACTAAAACTACCCAGAGGTTTTTGTCCTCTCATTGTAAAGTGTCAATAAAACGAGCCAACATTTCTCAACAGATTAGGGGGAAAACAGCGACTCATGGAATAATTCAGATTAAATACATAAAATAACATCTTGTATGATCTGTCTTCTGAAGGGCCTTCTTGTCCACCTACATTGCAGTTGGAATACCAACCCAAGAGACAATATGTCAACACATTCAACCCCAGCAATAGTTGAGAAGGTAGTGATGGAAAATAAGGTGTGTTTCAGTTTCCTCAGAAAGTCTACTCCTTGCCAGGTGTATTTCATAAACACAGTGGTGAGGTAATGTGATCTGAACCCAGAGGAATTTAAATGCTAGGCACCGTCTTCTCTACATGTGTGCTGAGGAGTGCATGCACTGATGGTCATCATTTCTGTGTTGTACCCATTGACCACCAGGTTGTTGTCTGCACTCATCCTTTAGGTGTCTAAAGTACTACCTATACAGTTATTATTCAAAAGTACCAAGTGGATATTAAATGAAGTATACCCAATGCTTTGATAATAGCTGAAAAACTTTGTGATCAGGTTTTTCTCAGTGTGAAAAGCAAGGGACCGAGCACACAACCAGGAGGAGTCCCCACATGCGACTGGATAGAGTTCAGATACCGACAGACTGGGATTTCAAGGAAGTTCAGCATCAAATGACAGTGTTGGTGATCAGGCCAAGCAGGATAAAATCCTCCATTAGTTCCAGGGGAATGGTGGAGCTCGCTTCCAACCTGGCTAAAGTCACAGAAATGGCAAAAGTCTCTGTCCTCTCAATAACAACAGAGGCACAATAGACATGTGGCATCTATTACCACCATGATAGCTAGAAAGACATAGCAAGTCTTTCTAGTCTAAGAAACAACATCACTGCTTGTTGACATGCAATATATGCCTCCATATTCACAAATGAGAATTTTAAGACTTTTACCTGAATAACTAATTTCACAAAGCGAAGCGGATTAATTCCACACACGATGCTTTCAAGCATTTATTTCTGCTAATAATAATTTTCTGCTTACGGCTCATAAAAACACGGCATCTAAACTGAGAAGATTACATCTGACCGATAACGTAATACGGTAACGTGGGCTCAATGAAAAGCATATTTAATATCTGCTTACATGTGATTTTCACAGGACACTTTAAATCTGATAAACAAGCCTCATAAGGACACGTTCTGATTTATTGAATATGGCTGTTTGTATAAAAGTGTACATCTTTGCAAGAGTGCCTAAAATATTTTTATTTGAACGGTTTTACAAACTGTTAACTTAATTTTATACACACACTGTTGCCAGAGAACTACTTGGAAGAATTAAAAAGATGTTTATTAAGAAAATAAAAGACTGCTACTTTAACTGATTCTCCCCTGAAAGTCTCAACCAGGAAAAGTGGTACACTGCCAGATTTATGTCGTCTGGGTCTGCAGGTCGTGTTCAACAATATTGCCAACAGCGCCCTCTTGAGGTTCAATGTCTCATTTGAAAATTTGCTCAAAAGTGGCTTTGATTTGAAATCCATTTCTCACTATTCAGATAGTAGAGGAATGTGGGTTGAACTTATTCCTCCCGCTTGCAGATTTTGTGTTCAGCTCGTCTTCCTAGCTCGCTCATTTAAAGACGCGCAAACTCTCTCAAAGTGTTTCAATCTTTGCAGGTAACTTGCAACAGGAAGTGAACTCATTCCAGCCCGCGTCTCCCGTTTTGTCTCCAGGTATAACATGATCAAAGACGTGATCACGGGTCTGGGGTCGTTCCAGGTGGCGGTGCAGCTGATGAACGGTACGGCGCCTTTGCCCCACAACTACAGCCTGTCCCCGGAGCAGGCCGTGGTGGTGGAGGTCAGCCTGAAAAACACCTCGGAGCAAATGAAGGTGGTCATCAACAAGTGCTGGGCCACTCCCACCCAGAACCCGGCCGACGCGTACGGCCACACCTTCCTGGAGAACAGGTCTGGCGCGGCACGATCACCGCTCCGTCCACATGATGGAGAACATCGACTCTTTCCCTCTCTTAGTACTAATGCTGCTAATTCCACAGATGTCATTTTATCCGAATACCTTAGTTAGATTTTACTTAAGTGTTTGGTTCTTTTATCCAAATGCAAATCAGTGTTTTTAAAACTCTCATGAACTGCCAAAAGCAACTGTTAGGCGAACTCCCACTTGTTGCATGTCCACAAGGTTGTGTTTTCAAATCGCTTTATGTCTGGGGCAGTTCCATTGCATCCATTTTACCCCATTGACAGTTTAAAAAAAAACAATAGAAAAACAACAACAATAAATAAATAAACAAATCATAAGAGAGCTAGTGTTTTAAAACATGTTCTTATTTTATGAAAAGAGGCTTTCGCACGTCTAAAACCTGCCCTTTCCCAGAATCACTGATCAGCGTTGCAGTCACCGTTCACGCAGGGACCAGGCGCGTAAAAGAGCAACAGAAAACGACAGCCTAATTTTTAACGAGTGTTCATGTCGCAGGGTGACTAAAACCACATAGTCCAGGTCAAATATCCAAGCGAAGCTCAATCCTGCGAAAGCCAAAGCTGACGGGCCTCTCTTCGCTCCGCGTCTCCACAGCTGCCCTCTGAACGTTTACACCAAAGTGCTGACGAACGGCAACTCCACCACCTCCCGGGTGTCGGTGCAGATCTTCTCCTTTGTGAACCTGAACGTCATCTACCTGCACTGCAAGGTCCAGATCTGCGTCCAGGTCGGATCCGACACCTGCGTTCCAGTGAGTGCCGCCGATTGAGGTCACTTTCACAAGACACGGCCCGACGGGCCCAACGTCGGACTCATCAGGACGGAAGCGCGCCGTGCTTCAAAGAACACAGCGTGATGATCTCATGCTTTCTTGCAGGACTGTTCGCAGAGAACAGCTCGGACCGGAAACACGATCGGAACAAGTGTTGGATCATCCGGGCCTATACTTCGATTAAGTGAAGGTGAATGCTCTTATACGGTCTATTCAATGAAATGCTGTGGGCCGTGTTGGTACGTTAAACAGCCACCAAACATCGTTACCTCTGCTTAAAATAAATTCACTTTTACTTGCTGTAGAATAATCTACTTGTAGTCTGACATGCTGAGAGTAAATATTGAAATCCTGCTGCTGGCTCCCTTTGGGTCCATAGCAGATAGAAAAGAAAAACAAAAGTAGCAAATATTTGCCACAAAAAAACCCCCAAACAGAACAAAAACAAACAAACAAAAAAACAGTTTTGAAAAATAAATGTTACAATGTCGATGTAAACTTTTATTTCGCATCATTTCAGAGTCCCTGGAGGAGAAGCTCAACACCATCCACATAGTCGGCCTCGCCTGCCTCGGGGTGGGCGTGTGCCTCTGCTTCATCGTGGGATTCGTCTGCCTGTTTTACTGTCAGAGGAACCGCATCGGACACTACAGCTTCAACGTCAAACCCAAGGAGGAAAACTTCACCTACCTTGCTTTTAACACTTAAG
>VMRN01000011.1:147768-370686 GCA_010277015.1 Poeciliopsis turrubarensis | reverse complement strand
TATATATAATGTTAATTGTTAATTGTTAAAAAAAAATAGGAACTGTGATTGAATTTTAAAAATATTTAAATGCAGCCTTTATGGCTTTATGAAAGTTATCATTTGTCCTAAACAGGTTTGGAATCATGACAGGAAAAAAAAAAAATATAACGCCGCATGCTTGTTCATTAAATATGAGAATTCAATTATATTCTGTACGCAAACTGCTGCGTTCACATTCAACTATGCTGATGACCTCAAAAAGAAACTTGCAAAAATATTAACATGAACCTAACGCTTCAATAAAATCAAATCATTCTGCACGTCCGATTAATTGGTCATGGCTGAACTTTGTGGTTCCTGCTTCTCGGTTAATCGGATCAGTTGCCGAGCTGAGATGTCGAGCGGAGATTATGAGGAAGATCCAGCGTCTCTCCAGGCACACTTCCCATAATCCCTCACTGCCAGGTCATAAATGCGGCCCCTGGATCCACGGTTGAGGGGGTGAGTCCTAAATAATAGAGGCTTTTTCCGTGAAGGGGAGGCCCCTGGAGAAAGGCTTTTTTTAAAAAAACCATCTAATGCCCCACCTCCACATTAACCCATTCAGCCTTCCTCTCAAAAAACCTGGCAACCAATCTCCATGGCAACAACTCAGAACAGGGAAAGAGGGAGACGGCTGTAGCCAGTAGAGAGAGGCTGAAGAGCAGGGAATGAGTGCAGAAAATTGGCAGAAATGTGCCGTTATGGCTGCAGATTCCCTTTTCTTTCTTCGTGTCTGTGGATGTGCTGCAGGGATTGTGGAAAACAGCAAATATTTAATCGTTTAATAATTCATAATCCTCGTACACCAAAGAGGACAAGCCCATGTGGAAGACGGTAAAACAACTGTCCTGGGAGGATCTGCTGCGTCTCTCCGTCCGGCCCTTGGGAGCGGCTGGGCGCGTTGAGGCAACAAGGCTAATTCTGAATGGAGTGAAACGCAGCCTGCTCTGTAAGAGCTGCAACGTGACCCAGTTCTACCCTCTCCTTCCCGTTTTCCCGCCTCCAGTCTGCCTCCATACATCCAGTTCAAGGAGGCTCAGAGACACGTTCATCAGGTTTTCATTGAGCGTGGCTGTATGTGCGCCTGCATGGGGATTTACTCCCGTACAGGCCATTACTTTTTAAACGTCCCCTCTGTGATTTCAATCACCCGCTGAGCCACGGATCTGCAGGGACTCAAAGCTGCAGGCCAGACTTTTTTCCTCTACAATCCACCTGACACTGTAGAAAGTTTTTTCCACCTATACGACATATTCCATCACCATTTTTTAAAACGTTGTATTTGCTGTTCTTATCAAGATGAAATCTATCCTGCTAAAAACAAGCCTCCGTGGGCAGGTATCGCTGGCGACACCACAGATAATTGTTCTTGATGTTTTTCGCCCTTTATTTTACACTTCCAATCAATCTCATGGTTCAAAACTGTTTATTATCATACTGTAACGGTGGAAGTGGTTTCAAAACCCATCAAGAGGCAAAGAGATTTACAATCAGCCAAATCCTACCAATTAGCGGCTCCAAAGCTGGACTCGCAGTTCAGTCTATGTCTTCACCTTGATTCCAGTCAAAACCAGAGAAGAAGTAATAAAAACTCCCATGGACTGGCAGTCAGAAAGACAGAAATGCTTCAGGTAAGCTAAAGTAGCATGGGTAAGCTAAAGCAGTAAAGGTAGACTAAACTAGCATAGGTAAGCTAATGTACCATTGATAAGCGAAAGTAGCAGTAGTAAGCTAAAGCTGCAAGGGTAAGCTGAAGCAGCAAGGCAAACTAAAGTACCATAGCTAAGCTAAAGTAGCATCTGTAAGCTGAAGTAGCATGGGTACACTAAAGCAGCATGGGTAAGCTAAAGCAGTAAAGGTAGGGTAAAATAACATAGATAAGCTAAAGTAGCATAGATAAGATAAAGTAGCATGGTTAGGCTAAAGTAGCATGGGTAAGCTAAAGTAGCACTGGTAAGCTAAAGTAGCATGGGTAACAATCTCAATGCTTTGAGGGTTGATCAGCAATCTTTGTGCCAAATATGAATTTCTGCCTCACTTTGAGGTTTCAGTACAAATCAAAGAGAATTGAATTGCGATAGCAACATTAGCTTTAAATTAAACAAAACTAAAAAAAAAATTACGAAAATCTACATTGCATTGAATCATATGTGCTGTAATACCTATCTGTATTTTATTAAACAGAGAAATCAAAGAAAATGCTGCTGGCTGATGCGTTTTACGTCCCAAATAAAGAGGGAGCTCGCGGTGGTCTTCATGTCACAACAACAGCGACAACACGGCAATTTCAAACCTCGGCTTTGGGGTTATGAATTATAAATGAGAGTCTCAGAAAGATGGCTGCCTGGCTGATTAAGACTGACACATGGGGCTCCGCCCCGTCCCCAAACGTTCGTCAGAGACAAGAGCGCAGCACAGCAATCTGCTCCGTCAGAGGAAGCTGTGATGAAGCCCGACCCAGACAGGGAGCTCAGTTGAGACACTGTCAGTCTGTGACCTTGTAGGACTGCTCTGAACGGGTCAGAAGGACTGAGAAGTGGCCTTCTGCTTTGTCTGCTTCGGGGTTTGGCAGCGGCAATTACGTTTTCCTCCCAGGTTTGAATGCACTAAACGGGTCACGTAAAAGCGTCCCCAAGCCAGAAGTAATATCCGTGCTATTCCTTGCATCATCGTGACTTCCGCTATCCAATCACGTGTCTGTCTGTTACCTTCTGATTAATGCACTAACACCCCTCAGGATTCAATCTGTCCTCGTTCTGTTCTGCAAAATGAACCTCAAAGTGAAACGTGTGGGGAAATCATGTTTTCAGCAGATTATGAAGGGGCCTCTACTGAGGGGAAACACCAAGTGGAATAAAAGTATGAGAGACAAAAAGGTAATTTTGTAATAATCTATGTGTAGCTTACCCTTGCGAAGCTTTTCCTGTTCTCAGCCTCAAAACGCTAAAAAAACAGAAGAAAGAAGGACGACAGCCTCACCAGTCGGGTAAGTTTTACGCATTTATTCCGACTAAAAGTGATTGACGTATGGTACAGTTTTTGTGGGGTAATTAAGCACTTCTCGGTGTGACGTGACTACTAACAATGCTGACGTGTGCTCTTCAGACAGGATGGACGAGACCAGAGAATGATGTAGCACCTTGTGTCGTAATGCCACGGGGTCAAAAGGTCGAGGACGCCGGATCCAGAGGCTGCGGTCGAACATGCGCCAACGCTTTCCCGACCGGCTGCTTGTCCTCCTGGGGGGATGGGGATGCAGAGTTTTTCTTTTTTTTTTACTTTTGTGACTCTTGTTGGGCTTTAGCCTCCCGAACTCATCCAACTTCAGACTCTAGGTATGTACACAGCAGAGCGGCGGTCCAATCCGCCTCTGTCCGCGTGAGCCGGACTACTCGGTCTGGGTCACGTCTAGGGCAAAGCGAACGCCGCCGTCGCCGCCGCTCCTCCGAGGCTCGCCTCCCTCCAGCAGTGGCTGTGTTCCTCCTCCAGCAGCACCCTGGGAATGACGATGACTGGGTCGGAGAACCTCGTCTTTAGAATCTCTAGGAGGCAGCACATTTTTTTTTTTTTTTTTTAGATACCAGAGACAGAGACAAAAAAAAGAGACAAGAGGATAAAGGATTTACGTTGGACAAAAACACAAAGTCGTCGTGTTGAGCTAAGCGCCCTGAGACCGCTCGTTACCGGGGCCCTCAGAAAGAGACATAAAGCTGACGAGGGGCTTTTTTTTTTTTGTGTTTAAAAAAAAAAGAAAAAAAAATACAAAGTCAAACAAAACATCTCAATTAATTCCTTTAAAAACTGACAGATACTCAGATTTTCAATCTATTGCTTCATGCCAAGCCGTCGATTGAGGGGCGAGGGTCTCAGGGCCGCTTAAAATAAAATAAAATAAAATAATGCAGTGCGGCAATGGAATAAAAGAAAATCTTAAAACAAATCAGAAGGAACGATTAGATCGTTAGCATGCACTTACAATTTCCTCTGAAATGTGTCTTTCCGAGGAGGCGCTGCTTCCCTCATTCCATTCACACTCACCCTCCATCTTATTTCCATGCTCTGCGCTCTCAGTTCAAGAGGGCGAGGCCTAGGCCACTACGTGGAAGTGAGACTCAGATTGCAGGTCCAACAGAAAACAGTGGCGGCATGCGTCAGAAAACACATTCCGATGCAAAACGAGGGCAAAGTGCAGAAGAAGAATGAAACTTTTAGACTTATTTTTTTTGGGGGGGGGGGACGAAACGGGAGAGAGTTCGTTCATGTGAGTGGAGCTCATGAGAGACCCGACTCATGCACGACCTCGCAAACGTGTCGACGGCCCCCGTTGGCCGTCTGACACTCTTGTCATGTTTCAAAACTTCACAAACTTCACGGCTCTTTTTAAAAACTTCTTTTTTATTTATTTATTTTTTATCGGGGTTCTCTGTGCAACACCAAAACTGAAGTTGTGCACAGAGCGGGTGGAAAATGATGCACGGTTTAACACAGGTTTTTATTCCAGCGCTCGTTTTCAAGACAAGCTCGAGTTGCGTTTGGTTCGATGGACGGCATCTGCTATTGCCAAATTATGAGTAATAACAAAACGTAGCTTTGGACTTTGACTAGGTCGGTTTGAATCGTGATGTTACTTTTACATAGCTGAATTAAAGGAACTTTTGCACTTAGACTGATTTTACGTGATCCACTCTTCAGTCATTTGGTGACTTCTGAAGTAACACTGGATCTTATTTAGGGGGCGTCGTATCAAAAAAAAAAAGCTCACCGCACTTTTCAGATTCCACATCAAATAAGTCGAAAACTGTGTTGCATTTTCCCACTTCAGAGCCACTTTGTTTTGGTTCATCGCAAAGAATCCCAATAAAAATGCGCCGAAGTTTGCGGGTTGTGGGGATGGAATTCCTTTCGCAAGGCACTATGCGAGCGGACCGCTTCTTGAAGCGAAACAGACTCAATCATGCAGTTTCCAGAAACCACGGAGGCCGGATGCAGTACAGCAGCTGGTTCAGGAATGGTCGGAGATGGCTGGACTACACCTCAGGCCTCCTTAAGGGAAGCCGCGGGCGGGAGGCGAGACCCGGCCTCCGTCTCACCCTCCCCTCCCACTCTAGTGTCCATATGGAAGAGAAACACGGAGGGGAGTCGAGCAAAGACAATGTGGTGATTTGGTCTGGATAACAGTAATAATAATAATAATAATAATAATAATAATAATAATAATAATAATAGAGAAGAGGAAGGAAAAAAAAAAAAAGATGAAAAAAATCAGAAAACTGTGCCACTGTAATCGGAAAAACAAAAGCAGATCACGACTCCATGAGCAGGTATGAATGAGGATGAGAGGCGTTTTCTGGCTGCGTTTGGCTTTCTTTTGCTCGTGGCGTTGGGTTTACCTGGGATCGGGTAGTGCACAGCCCCACAGGTGTTGCTTTAGGGTCTGCACCCAGCCAATATCTCGGATTGGCTGGCAGAGTTGTATGTAGTGGTACTGTTTTAGCACAACCCTTCAAATGAATCAGAATGTCACTCATTAGCACAGAACAAACTGGACACAGCATCATCTAAAAATAAATAGTTATAAAATGACATATAGGAGAGAGGTAAGGCTATCAAAAAAAAAAAAACATCTGTGTTTTCGGCTGTTTGAAGCACATGACATGTTTATTCTGGGATGAGCGTCTTCTTTTGCCAGGCGCATGTTGCTCCATAAACCCGATTGAGTTCTTGGAATATATTGGAAAGCGACGCAAGAATAATATATCCGTCAGTCCCCACATCGGAGGAACATGCGCGCGTCGGGGAAAAGAAGAAGCTTTTGCTCATGCCAGAATGCGGCGCGACTCTGGGCTAAGCGTAGCGGAGGGGTCAAAGGTGGGGGGGGGGGGGGAGGGAGGGGGGATGTGAGAGCTACATTCTCTTCCATGTGGATAGACCTGATCCAATGTAGCCTGTCACACAGACATAGACTGGGACACTCTGACAGACACCTGCAACCAACTAACCTTTATCCATTCCTCTTAACAAAAAGAAGCAAAGAACACACTGCTTTTTCTGCCTTTTTTTTTTTTTTCTTTTTGCATTTATTTAGAATGTTTCATTAAGTAAGACCAAGCAGATAAAACACAAGCACGTCACAGTTTTTTTTTTTTTTTTTTTTGTCCAAGACATAGCTTTCTTTAGCATACTTTCTATCCTTATTTTTGTCTAATAAATACATATAGATAGCACCGAGTGTGTGGTGTAATAATTTACATTTACAAGACAAGGTGCCCCTCCACCCCCCGCCCTCCCCTCTCCACCCGTCCTCCCTCCCCAAACACCAATCAAAGGCTGCAAAATGCTAATGAGTCGGGCCCATGTCCCAGATGGGGTTGGTGTTCAGCTTGAATGTGTGCGGTGGTGATGGTTGCTGAGGAGACGGAGCGACTTTCAGTCATTCTGAATGAAGGAGATGTTGAGCTGCAGACAAAACGGCGGCACAGAGAACGAGGTTTTTACGGCTCTGGTAGGACCCGAGAACGGGATGCAGTGTTGTATCCGGACAAAGACGTCCGGGATTGTTTGACTTTTTTTTTTTTTTTTTTTTTTACAGTCTGACCTCAGATGCACCCATCCGATATCAAGACATTTATCATTTATTTTACCAGCTGGTAACTAAATTGCAAGAAGACATAATTTGTGATTGTACCACGAATAGGGACAGGAATAGAAATGTTAAAATAAAGCAATTGCTTTGCTAATTTGAGTGTCGGGCTACAACACGTTTCCGAACACTGATAAAGTTTTGCACCGATCAGTTCTTTGGACAAATGTTTATGGAAGCCTATTTCTGCCATGAATGAAAAAATACAAGTCCAACAGGAAGTCGTAACTAGGAGATTTAAAGACATACTTTCAAGAATAAAAGTCCTAATTATTAGGTAGGAAGTCATAATTTCTACTTTCAAAGTCATAATCATGAGATTGAAAGTTTTAGTTATAAAACTAATAATGGGATGGAAAGTTAATTCTGACTTTGAAGGTCATTTCTTCTTTCAGTGAAAAACAAATTTTCGTCCACATTTATGGGCTTTTATTTTTCCTTTTGTGGCAGGAATAGGCTTCCATAAAAGTTCAACCTTCTGTTTATCTAGATCTTTGATGTGCTGCGGCTGATTTTCTTTTTAAAAATACAATATAAGGTAATCAAAGATACCATTATTGATGTATTTTTCCAGCGCTCTCGCTGTGGGCAGTCATTAATTATTTACACCAGGAGAAACGCTGCTGTGTGAAAGAGCAGCTGCTGCACATCAGGGTTTCACTATTAGCTAAAATCAAGGTTGAAAATGATTGTAGGTTTTACAGTTTATTCTGTGTTACCGATCGGCACAGAGCGTGAGGCTAGCATAGCTAAAGCTGCATTATATTCTACAGGCTGTCTCTGGGATCTCTGAAACGCTGCCATTTCCAAATCCAGCATTTTGCATCTTTAACAGAAGATGGAAGCTCAGGAGGATGAAACAGAGCAACGGTGCTGAGCTCCAACAAGCCTTCCTCTTACCTGCTAGCATTTAGCATGGTGTGCTTATTAAACAGAAATAGATTGGACTTTGCGTCACTGTTCAAAACTATCTGATTACGCTCACCCCATCTCTAGTGCTAACTTTAAATCCAACATATTGTGAAGGCTGCTGAATACATTTTTTTTAAAACAATGCACATTTTAATGTTGGCAAAAGTAGTAGCAGTTTTGATTAGCACAGGGACTTTAGCCTGTTACTTTGGTTAGTTAACGATATTGATTTTTATTGCATTAATACTTTTTACGCCAATAATCAAATTTTACATACAAGATTCCTGGTATGCCAGTAAATCTGACGCACAAGCAATAAATTAAGAACAATAAATATCTTTGTTGTTGACTTCTATTTATTCAGAAAATACATACGTTTTTTTATTATTTAATTAATAATGTTGTTTGCTTTCTTGATATTTAGGTTTGATTAAAATGGGAGTATTGGGGTTAATTAATTACACACCCTGCAATTAACTCAATTAGAAACTTTAGTCAAGTTTCTAATTGAGTTGATTAGAAACTCAATTCTAATTAGTTTCAGAAATAAATGGTTTGGAAAATAAATCTGACTATCTTCGCAGACTATTATGAACCAACAAAACAACAACTTTCTATCCCTAATATCTGAAATAGATTGAACATTGACATCTCTGTCACTGTGCACCTGCATATAAATCATTTAAAAGCTGAATTATGATCAGTTCCTTGTCGTCCCAAGCCAGTGAAGTAACATCAGTGCATAACAAAAGGGGCCGTGTAGGGAGGTGTGTGTCTCCGCATTCACACAGTCACACAACTGTGGCTTGTCAGACGGAGGAGCCTCGCTAATGAAGAGAGTGTCGGAGGTGATTCCACTGAGTTATGAGCAGCCAGGCTGAAAGCTGCGAGCGTTGTGCGACAGAAACGCAGGAAACAAACGTGAACAGTTCCCAGCTCCTCTGAGTGCCTCCCTCCCTAACTCCTATAATGAGAAATGATAGTGGTGTGGTTTAAAAGGGTTACGTTTGCGTTATAGCATTATGTAATTCATAGGGAATCCTCCTCTGTTCTCTGACAGCCTGGGCCTTGGTGCATAATCGGTTTAATGTAACCTAACCGTTGCTTTCAGAACAAGCTGGGAGTCCCAAAGTACCGCGGTATGAATGAGGCTTACATGAAAGGAGCAGATGCTGAATGGGAGAACAGGATTTGCAGATGAATTAAAGACATTTTCCATCAGAAAATGACATTTTTCTTTTCTTTTTTTTTTTTATCAGAGTTCACATTTACCAAAGCAGAGATGGTGACACTGCCAAACATACTTTTGGAGACAGAGATAGAAAGGCAAACAGAGCGAGTACAGAACAAGCTGTGGATCACACGCACACATCATGAATAACCCAAGCTGGACATTTATCAAAGATTTTCCAGTTTGCATCTTCAGAAAAAAACAAAAAAGATTTTTCAAAAGAGCCAATAAGAGTCTTTTTCTTCAAGCCCTCCTCCCTCAGAAAAAAACACAAACAAAAAGAAAGGAAAAAAAAAAAAAGATAAATCCTTGATAAACTCTACAAAGCAATCTGCTCAGCTGATCAAAGCCAACCCTTCAGACGTGCTTGTAAATGGGCCCATGCAACAAAAGTCATCCATTGGTTGGCCGGGCAGCCAAGTAGCCATGGCAACCTGGAGATGGAGGCGAGCGGAGTGGGGGGAGGTGGGTGGCGTCAAATGGCGGAGACAGGAAAGAGGATGCTTCCGCCCACTCGTTACTATAGCGATCTAGTACAGAGTGAGACAGGAAGAGCAATGGCATGTCATGTTCACACCCTGACATGTTACTGGAGTAGAAATGTAGCCAGGAGGTAGTGAGAGGACAGAGAAGAAGAAGAAGAAGGAAGCAGCTAGAGAAGGACGAAAACAAAGACAAAGAACTTGGAACCAATTTTGCAGCCTCTGGGTTTGTGTCCCACAAAAAGAAAGAAAAGGAAAAGGAGAAGTAGTGCTAAATGATTTTTACTCTTTTGCCTCAGCCAGTTTGTTGTTGATCTCTTTACTTTTCTCCTTGTCCCCGACCGCCGGCCGGTTCTCGGGCTGGTTCTCCGAGGTCGTCTTCTTGGAGCCCTTCAGCGCGGCGCTCTGCTTATCTTTGGCTTTCCTCACCGGTTTACCCTGGCCTGCTGCTGCGGCTCCAGACTTTTTAGGTTTAGAGCGCGGGACACTATACCTGTCAACCTAAGGATGTCAGACAGCAAACAGGTGATTCCTGAGCTGGAACAGGCCCCATGTTTGATTATTGTTATTAATATCATAAACGTTTCAACACAAGTCTATACAACGCCCTACAATTGCATGTGTTGCTTTCCAATTGTTTCATTTCCAACCACAAATGTCATTTTATTGGGCTTTTATGTTATAGCGTTGTAGCATATGCATGCCACACTTTTCAGGATTATTTTTTTTTTTTTTTTTTTTTGTGATAAAAAATATATGCTGATCGCCAAATGTTTTATATTTGATTGTGTCGATTCTTCAGAAAATTCCAACAAGATAAAGTTTGTGGTCGCAATGTAGCAAAATGTGTGAACCCAAATGAATTTGTGCCCATAACAACCTTTGCTGGACGATAAATTGTCTTAGTGATAAGTGCGATTTACAATTATATTGTTGTTTTGAGACTGTTTTCAAGTAATTTATTGGCATAATAACGAAATTCTGCTCTCTCAAAGACCAATAAGCTTGAATTTTGTAGCAAACCGAAATATCCAAAACACACAAAACACGAAAATCAAAACGAATCAATAAAACGGAAATTAAAAGCACACGCAACCGAAACCGTAAATAAAACGGATTGTGGTGTCTGTAAACCAAAACTATCAATCGTCAGAATGGAAATGTTCAAACTCATTTTAGTGCATCGTGTGATTCATTCATTTCTTTTAGCGACAAAGAAAAAAATATGAACGCTTTGGGAAACACTGCATAGCGGAGAGGTTTTCCTCTCCGGCTCTGACGTAACTTTGTTCTTTATTTGCACAGATCAGCAAGGAAATGAGCAAATTGTGGAGGTCAGATAGGCAAGGGTTTCACTGGAAATCACTCTTGCTGATTCAGGACTACGGTACGTAGTCAGGTGAGTTTGTTCTTACCTGCTTGCTGGGGTCGATGTAAGGCTCGCTGTACAAACTGCGTATCCTCCTCCTCTCCTGGGCCTTGTTGTCGGTGGGCTGCAGCGGAGCTAGTGCCTTAAAGTTGGCGCTGTAGCTGGTCTCTAAGCTCGTCTTCTCGTCTGGAGGCAGGTACTGAGACTTTGCCCGAATCATCTTCACTGGCTTCACGTCTTTGTACGCCTTGAACTCGGTTCTGTGAGGAGAAAACAGCAAATCAAGGCTTTGTTTGGTCCTAGATCCATTGTAGGCACATAAAACGAGTATATTTCTACCACAAAGTTCAGAATTATTCATTTTTTATGAAAAACATGTTTTTTCTGGAAAATGTCTGAGGTGAATCTAAAATTTCTGAGTTTTTTCTAGCAAATTTTCAACTTTTATAGCTCAGAAATTTCCTTGTTTTTTTTCTCATAAAACTTTTAAAACTGAAACTTGTTGAGGGTCCTTTTACTTGCAATACTCTAAGAGATCGAAGTGTTCATTTGAGGAGTAATATAACGAGTTGTTAATCCGTATTTTTCGCCACGGCAGAATAAGGTGAACAGGAAGTAAACAAAGAAAATAAAGTCTGAAAAGTAAAAGGAAAAAAACTGCAACACAGCCCATTTAACGTGACCTTTTCATCTCATTACTCTACAAAATAACGTCAACTCATAATGTAAGGTCTCTCGCTGCTTTATAAAGCATTACATCTGCAGCACACAGGCTGCTATCAGTAACAACGCCTGGGCTGCTGAGCGCAGAAATAACACTGCAGAACAGAGGTGAGAATCCTGCATTATGTAACAGAGCTGAAGTCCAGCTCTGAGGCTGCAATGGGCCAAGACGCCTGGATGCAGAGAAATGTTACACAACCGCCGTCGCCGCCAGCAGTACGGCACGACCACATGACACCAGTGTGTGCATGCGTTGGTGGAAGAGGGGCAGATTGTGAGAACAGACAGGGTTCGCAGTGTGAAACACCGGTCTGCGCCGTAACATCACTTCTATTCATCAACGTATGACTGCGTTAACAATACAGCCTGTGTCTCTCAGATCAGGAGGTTCTTGGTACTGAGATTAAAAACTTTGCGTTCAGCGTCACTGGGCTGCAACTTTCTGCTAGACAGCAGCAGTTTTGTCTTCATTTTGAAAAATATTGATTTTGAAGGGCAGTCTATCAGTTGGCTGATTTTCCTCTTGATTGTCCCTGATTGAAATTCAAAAATAGGCTATTTCCCCCGACCAGTGAACGCATCATAGCCAAGCGCTACCAGGCCCCATCTAAAAACAACACTCTTCAACATGGACTATGGTTACTGAGTGAATGAGACGCAAAGTTATGATAATTTCAGAAACAGTTTGAAAATATGTTACAAGTAATCATCTTAAGTTTATCCAATTAGATATATTAAGTTTAATAATTTGTCATGCTAATAAATAGTCATGGAACTATAGGGAATATTTCCATTTTCGTTCGACGATTATTTTTACATTCTTACTATGGATTTTTCCACAGCCAGTCTGCGTAATCTTCCTCCCCCGATATTCTGCGTGGCTAAACCTGCTTTGGAGAGCTGACCCCGCTGACCTTCTGTCATAGAGAATGGATGTTCAGAGAAAGACCTCATCTGTCCAGCCGAACAGTGGCACTCATGGAGGGACAGCGGGGTCAGAGCAATGCCCAGTCCTGAGCCACACACATCTTAAACCATAGAACTGGTCTAAATGTAGAAGAAGCGTGTGATTATGAGGAGGATATAACTTGGGTTTGAGTAAGAAACTTACAGATCTGCTTAAAGGTGAATGATTGTGTGTGTTCTGTATGGCACAACATGGTGCCAGCTTGAACAGATATGGAGAAAACATATATTTTGTTAAAGTTAAATACTGCAGCTTGAATAAAAATGCAACTTCATAGCATTTTTTGAGAAGTCTGGATTGCTTCATGTGTGTTTTGCATGTTGCCTATAACTGTTGCTCATCTAAAACGAACAGAAAAAGTTTAAGCAACCTACTTGCATACTGTATGTGGACTGTTGCATGTGAAATTCATGAGCTGGTATCAGTATTGAACCAAGGAAAGCAAGGCAGATTTAATTTTTTGTCATGGGGCCCAAGATTCCTGGCGGCGTCCCTGTTTCAGATCACCTGAGCCAACATGAGACATTCTCTGGTGGTCACCTGTATCTAAATGAGGTATCTTGGTAATCTGTAAGAGCTTGGATTGGTTGCCCGGGTTGAATGTTGCTTAGGGGGTAAGAGGAAGAAGCATAAAATTGTCTGAACTTTGCAGATTATAACCAGGCGACCAAGTAAGTCTGGGCCGAGGCAGAATCCTGATCACTTTTAAATTCACATGCACTGCTCTCCGTTAAAGTAAGTTTTATATCTGATTTGCACCAAATTACCCACTTCAACATTTTACAACTCTGAACTGAACTAATTTTCAAGAATCAAAAATTTGTTTGCATTAATGTATCAAAACTAGGCCTGCAACTAATGGATCTTTCTTATTTTAGTAATCCATTATTCTGATGATTAATTGGATTAAACAATGGCTCTTTCTGCCAATTTTTCATTTAACCACTTAAGCTTACGTTATACAAAGTCAAAAGTACATGAAAAAATAATTCAGTCATTAACAATTAATCAATTACTAAATTAGTTGACAATTATTTTCATTTTATTTCCAAAAAAGGAAGAAAAAAAAAAAATCAACTGGGCACACACACGATGTGTTCTGGGTTGGGGTTGGGAACTACTGCCTTGCATCAAGATTTGAATCTCGTATCATTTTGTTCTCATGGGTTGGATGCATTTTGAAACCCGCAGCTGAACATGCGTTGGTGCTGCTCTGCGTGGGTCAACTTCATTTCTTTCTATTTTCTCCTGCATTTTGTCAAATGAACTGAAAGGTTTTCTCGTTTAAGTCCAATGGTGTCTCATCCGACAAACAACACAGAAATTGAAGTTGCCTCAAATAAGGTAAAAAAAAATAAAATAAACAAGCTTTAGAACCTGCATGACTGTGACATTGTCTTAATAAGTAAAAAAAATGTGGGAATTAAATATTTTAAGAAGTTTTAGCCCACGCTTGCTCCACTATTGGCATCTAAAAGCTTGTTTGTTGTTGAATTTTTGTGTTACAGTGCAGCCTGAAGGTATGGAGTCTGCACAATGGGGCAGCAAGAGGGCCCAGGGTTCAAATCTCAGCTTGGGGAGTGAGGGGATTTCTGCATGAAGTGGTCACCCGTGGTGTTCCCCAGGGCTTGGTGATTGGAGTACTTTTCTTCATCTTCTTCATGCTACCTTAAGTGTCGTCATGGGAAATCACAGTTTTTTCTGGAAACACAACTTTATCTATCTGTAAAATCAATGAAAATAAGTCATCTAGGAACAACATGCTTGGTTTTATGCAACTTAATGTTATTACTGTCGTAATTATGAGGTGTTTGAGTTTGCATCTGATTATGGCCGTTATCCACTTCATCTTAGACGTAGCCTTTATATTTCATCCCTTCTTGTTTAGTTTGCATGTTGCATGGATTCTTTGTGCATTTGAGTTTTGATTACAGTTCAGCCTTCCGCCGCTCCTCGTGACAATTTGTCTGACACTTGCAGCTCCTTTTATAAACTCTATAATCTGTGCACTGATACGGCGAAGGTAAATTTTCCTCTTGGCGATTGTCTCTATTCCCACACCAACAACAGCGAGAGATAAAGCACCGGCCGGCCTCAGTCGGAGTCATCCAGGCAATCGATCTCCTTGTGCCCAGCGTTCATTCTTGTTGTGTCAGCTGGTGCAGCTCAGCAGCTCCCTCCTTTCTCTCTGTGACGCCTCAAAACCTCTAGAACTGCTTAAGGTTTTGCAGCTTCTACAGTTAAACAGGGAACATTTCACGAATCACAATTACTGAAACACCACAGGCAGGGTTGAGCTAGTTTCTGTTTGAATTGACATCCGGGTTCAAGAGTTTCAGCGCCGGATTTAATCGGAATACATTTCACTGTCAAATCTGTGTGAGCAGACATGACAAATCCAGATTAGAGCAGTTACATAAGACAAGCAGCTTTTCCAGAGAATGTTCTGAACCAAGGCGGCAACAGAACACAAGTGGGTTTTATTTTGAGGAACAGAATCAATTGTCTTTCCAAGCTTTTTCCTCCCGCCGAAATGTGGCAGAGTGTGAGATTGTTCCACTCACAGTCTGTCGACGCTCAGGACCGTTTAGTCCTGAACACGGATCGGTGTGAATGCCGCTACACCTAACTGTGACATAGACGGCGGTCATTGGGAGTTTATCTGACATTCTTTGTGAGGTTTTACGGTTTTCTGTTTCCCCTGAAAAAGGAAACTAAACCAAGAAGCTCCTGAGATTTTACTGCTCAGAGAAATGTATCAAACAATAATTAGTGACACAAATTATGAAATATAGCAGTAACTCTGAACCCAATGAACCTGAAAGACTCTTGTGTTGTTTTTGGTGCGTTTCTTTCCTCAACACTTGTTTTCCTCGCTCTACTTTTTAAATGCTTTTTATTGAACTGATATAAAAAAAGCATGCCAGACTGACAGGACGAAGAATAGCTTTTGTCTCGAAACAAGAGTGGGTAGCAGAACGAACTCAAGAACAAAAGCTCCAACAGCAGCTTTCTCCTCATTTATTGTGACACGAAAATGACATTTAAAGCATAATGGAGAGAGTTGGAAATGTGAAGGCTGGATGGAAGAGTTCTGGTTGAAAATGCTGCACCAATTCAGAGAAAATACCCCGGTGAACGCTGTGGTTAGCAGAAACAGAAAAGCCTTTAACAGTTTTCCCAGGTACAAGAAGGAGCCTTTGTGTTTTAGAGAACTGCGTGTTATCAAAGAGAACCTAATGAAAGTCAGGAAATAGCCAGGAGTTAAAAAGAATCATGCAAGGAGGACAAGAGGGTTTTTATCTGCTAGTTGTCACAAAGAACTCTGACACTGGAACCAAGTACTTGTAGAGATGAACCAATCTCATTTCTAACCTGCTCAAACCAGTTTGTGCAGATTTAGATTTGCATAAATCTCAATACATTTATGCAAATAAATAAATTCAAATTAAAATACATTTTAATGTATTTTAATTTGAATACTTTCAAATAAAAACAATTTAATGCATTCAGAAAAAATCACTGAATACATTAAAATAATCGGTCTCTTAAAATGAAAAATTAAAGCAATTACTTCTCAGCCCAAATTTTACCTGCGTAGCTGAAGAACTAAAACAACTTCCTGCAGAGATATCAGTGCCATGTATTCAATGTCTCGTCTACTCCTTTGCAAATTTCAATACATCGGTTCTGTTTTATTTACACTTGGAAAACTGTGCTGTGTTACCAAATACTCTGATTTTTTTGCACATGATCTTTTCCAAAATAAATAACAGCTCTGTCCAGATATATTCTATGAGGGAAATAAAGTTTTCAGTTAACCCTTCGATTGCAAGATCGTTCATTTTTATTCGTTCTGTCTTCAACAATCATTACTTGTTTGTAACAGTTATGCTGCATTTGAGAGAGCAGTCATTACACAGCTCTGCAGCCATACAGGATTTCACTGTTATTTCACAATAAAATGACTTAAGACCCAACGTGTGAACGTAGTCTAATACTCAATTTAGATTTTGTTTTTCACTGAGATCCTCTTATTTTTTAAAACATGGCTATTAATACAAATAATTAATTATTTGCAATATGCTTTGAGCTTTATCATTTCAACCATTTGCTCATCCACTATGGTTTTGTTTCTATACTCACTTCCTCACTGTTTTTGCAGGCTGATGAAAACAGAGTCGACTTGGCTGCTGCAGCCCTTCTTATTACCCAGCGCTGATGGAGAGAGCCTGCTTTGCTCCCTGCTGACTGCTAAACAACACAGGCACCAAACAGCCGGAGGACTCTGCTGATGCACTAACGCAGTGCAAGTTGCCTCCGCCAACCGAGTCACACTTCCCACCAAAGACTGCTCCGTTGCAGCACTGAGCCAGCTTTTCTGCCTGTACATACCACAGGTTATTTTCATAGCAAGACAAAGCGTGAAAAACTGCCAAAGAAAACAACTCAGTTGAGCATCACGCAACGGCTCGGGCTTAAATAAACACAATCCAGTCTTTTCAAATGCAGCGAGGAGATGCAGCACACAGCAATGACATGCGTGACTTGACGTTCATCCTTCCACCCGTCCCCATCGTTCTCTGGAGCGTTGCATAATAGAACAGAGATTAGCCTCTTGGACCTGAACATTAGCAGCATCCTGCAGCCGGTTTCATTCAGCCTAATGGCATTCAGTGGTGAAAACTGAAGCTGATTGTCATTTAATGCGCTCTCTCACACACACACACACACATACATGCACACGCGCCCACACACACTCACACAGCGTGAAAGGACAAGTTTGCGCAGCGATTGGCAGATTTACGAGTTCAGTATGGTGCTGCACAGAGAAATTCTGCAACAATGTCTTCCTTAAAACAATCTCACCCAGTTCATCTCGTGAAACAAGAGCTTATGTCCAACTTATGCACTCAGATTTCAGTTAACGGGCCAAAACAAGATGTGTAGTAAAGATTGCTACTGACCATCTTAAACATTTAGTTAAATTATAACATGGACTGTTTCATCTGGATTTTGTCCTACGGCTGGTAGAACATGTGATCTTCCCTTCATGACTGTTTATTCTGTTCTTCTTCAAGTTTTCCCCATTTTTGGCTTAAAAATACTACTATTAATAATAATATTATTATTAAATCAAATAGTGGCTAACAGAAAATGTCGCTAATGCATATATTCAGATGAAACCAGATGTTTACATGTACCGAATGAAAACGCCTCTTTTTTTTTTTTTTTTGTCACTGTCTGAAGTTAAATCAGAGAAAACTTTTCACGTTTTAGCTCAGTTAGAATAACGATGATTATTTCTGTTTTCCAACTCCCACCATAATGACAGGAAGAATAGGTCAGAATTGTATTTTATTTATTTTATTTGTTTTTATTAAATTGGCCGTATATCACAAAATACTGGAAAGCACAGTATTATACATTTTCCATAATGCTGTGGCATTTAGTCATGATCCACTTCGCAACCTTCAGCTCTCATAAAACGCTGTACATATCAACTGTGACTTTAGAGAAATCTGTGTGTGGTTATAAATATATATAATACACATATATAAATATAACACATTGTTTCTCTCATTTTTGAGCTATTTATCAAACAAGTTATTCAGGTAATCCTAACTGATCTAAAGCAGGAGAGGTTTGGTCTCACTTTCAGATAGAAACTCTTTTTTTAATTCAGTGTATGTAAACTTATGGTTTAAGGTATGTTTTGTCAAAATGGCACAATTCTCACAATTCAACCGCAGACATCTGTGAAGCAAAGATTCACCTGCACTGGATTGGAGTTGACGATGACATCAGAAATATTAGCAGTGGAATAAAGTCACTGATAGTCGAACTCCCTGACAATTAATACAATTAGTTATAAACTTTATAGCATGTTTTTCATGACCTCCTGACCCCTGTATGCACCTGGTCTCCTCCACTTTGATCAACACACACCGACAAACAGGGAGCAATGACTTACTTATAGGAGGTGCCAGTCGAGATCTCCTCCTTGATCTGCCGGTTCAGGGCATCCACCGCCGCCCTTCCCCTGCCTTCCGCCTCCACCTTCAGGACCACCTTCTTCGGCCCCTCCTGCTTACTGGACCGCTTTTTCCTCTCCTGCCCCTGCAGCAGCAGGTCTTTCTCCTGCACCTTGTCGGCAATGGCGCCTTTCTCCACGCCGCATTCCGCATCCGGCGCGACGTGCTTTTTCACGTGCCTGGGTCGGTGGTCGTCGCCGGCGCCCGGCGGGGGTTTGGGTATCCAGGGGTGGTCGTACCTCTTCGGGATGGGCCAGGGCTTGAAGTCCTTCTGGTACTGGGTCTCGGTGTTGAACGGCGTCTCCGGCTCGTGGTACTCGCTCCTGGGCTTACAGCTGGGCTCGGGCCGCACTTTCCAGTGTTTGAAGTCCTCGCGCATCACCGAGCTGCACACGCGCTCCTCCGAGGCGCACCTGCGCGGCCCGCGCGACGCTTTCGCCAGGCGGGCTTCCGCGCGCGGCGGCTGCGTTTCTATGGCGACCCGGGCCTGGGGAGGATGGAGCGACGGCTGCAGCTGGATGTGCTGCATCTCCGACGCGTCCGTGTACTTGGTGAAGACCAAAGGCACCGCAATGTCAGCCTTGTCCAGCTGGTTCCAGAACCGGGCCATGCAGCACGCCCGGCTGATGCAGGGCCACGCCATGCTGTGGGGTTTAGAGTTCCACCAAAAAAGAAAACAAAACACAAACACACACACACACACACGCACAAATAGCGCTACTTCCAACCAGGCTGACACGACAGAAAAAACACGGTTCCGCTCCCCGAAACACAGCGACGTGAGAAAACCAAGATGTCCGCATGAGAAGGCTCCGACGCTTTTGGCGTGAAGACCGCGCGCGCATCCAATTCAACCCGAAGAATGTCGAAGACTAAAATAAAAATAAAAACGATATCGCGAAGTGAACCGTGAGAACCGTCCTCTGCTCCTTCCGTGTCCCTTCTGTGTCGTCCTGCTACATCAGGGCACTGCAAGGAGTGACGGCCCCGCCCGAGCTGCTCAGCATCCCGGAGACGCGGACGGGAACCGAGGAGGAAAATAATCAGGTCAAGCTGGAGAGTTTCACTTCCTGTTTGAGCGCCAGCATGAAAGCGACGGTGACCTTCCTGCTACGGAGACCGGAACACAGTCGCTTTTATTTATCGCATAGAAACGAAACTAGCCTAAGAAATGACGCTAGAAACAAATAAGAAGCATTTCTACTAGAAACGCGGTTGCTACCAATGTTCAATTTTGAAATACAACGGAAGCCTTGACGCACACCGTGGATTTGACGCACCCTTATTAGAGTATAGACAGACTATATGGATATAAATATTTGACAAAAAAGGTGTGCTGGAATAATTAGCTGGCCAAAGGAGGAGATAAAAGCCACAGATATTAAGACTAGAAAGCTACTAACAATGCATGGAGGGTTCCATCCCAAATCCAGACTGTACACGAGCCGCAAGGAAGGAGGCAGAGGACTAGTGAGTGTGAGAACCACTGTCCAGGACGAAACAACTAAGATCCATAAATACATCAGGGACAAAGCCTCAACAGACAATGTGCTCAGTGAATGTCTCAGACAACAGGGAACGGAGGTTGAGGTGCCAGAGATACCATCATGGGAGGACAAGCCCCTACATGGGATGTACCACCAGCAAATAACCCAAGTGGCTGATATCAGTAAATCCTACCAATGGCTGGAAAAAGCTGGACTCAAGGACAGCACAGAGGCCCTCATCCTGGCCGCCCAGGAACAGGCCCTGAACACCAGAGCAATAGAGGTCCAGATCTACCACACCAGACAAGACCCAAGGTGTAGGTTGTGCAAGGAGGCCCCCGAGACAGTCCAGCACATAACAGCAGGATGCAAGATACTGGCAGGGAAAGCGTACATGGAACGACATAACCAAGTGGCGGGCATAGTGTACAGAAACATCTGTGCAGAATATGGACTGGAAACCCCGAGATCAAAGTAGGAAACACCCCCAAAGGTGGTGGAGAATGCCAGAGCTAAGATCCTGTGGGACTTCCAGATCCAGACAGACAGAATGGTAATGGCGAACCAACCAGACATTGTCGTAGTGGATAAACAACAGAGGAAAGCCGTTGTGGTAGATGTAGCAATACCAAGCGATTGCAACATCAGGAAAAAGGAGCACGAGAAACTAGAGAAATATCAGGGCCTCAGGGAGGAACTGGAGAGGGCCTGGAAGGTGAAGACCACAGTGGTGCCTGTGGTCATCGGGGCCCTCGGGGCAGTCACCCCCAAACTGGATCAATGGCTACAACAGATCCCAGGAACAACATCAGACATCTCAGTCCAGAAATGTGCAGTCCTTGGCACAGCCAAGATACTGCAGGACCCTCAAGCTCCCAGGCCTCTGGTAGAGGACCCGAGCTCAGAGGATAAGAACCACCCGCGGTGGGTGAGAAGGGAATTTTATAGTACATTACTTTGACAGAATGTGCATAAGGCTGACATGACATAACATTTGTTACAAACACGAAGGCGTCATTATGAACGTCTGTGGCTGTTGCCATGCCATTCAGTAAATAATGACACTTTTATTGCAAAGCTGCCTTAAAAGTTGCATTGAAACTCAGCTGAAAGTGCCAGCCTCGCATTGTTTTGCAAACAGTGACATTTTAATGCAAAGTCAAATGGAATTTCAGTGCAACGTCCGGAGCAACGAGGCCTCATGACAACAGTCGTTCGTAAAGACGCCTGCATGTTCAGTGTTGTGCTCGCCTCGTCAAATGAAGTGTTCACGTTTTGTCACGACAAACATTCGAAACTCTTTTCTCCCACAAACTGCTGTGTAATGAGGATGTTTTTGAAATGAAAGTGGGTTCTGGATGGCGAAAGTTGGGAGTTGTTCAAATCAAAGTGTGTCAAATAGCTCCTGCTACAGCGCTGATCATCACTAACCCACTGATTCATGATTTATTTTTTTTTACACTGTCAGCAAACAGTGGAATACATGAATGATATGAGCTGATTACGCACCCAGAGGGCTTGTTTCACACTGGCCTTCACACACTCACAGTGCCTCACTACAGAACGGGCTTGTGTTGTTTTCCGACAGCCTGTCTAAAAACATCATGTCTACGTCTTTATTTCACTCGTATTTTGGGGGGAATTCGACATAATGAGACAGATGACGTAGACAGTGAATTTATCACTAATCTGGGATGTTGTCAAAGAGAAATATTTATCAGAAGGTAAATCCACTGTTCCGTTTCTTAACAGCACCCACCTGAAAACCGACCGCTTTATCTACTAACAGGACTGGAAAAATATTGAAGACAATCTGTGCAGCACCGATAGTGTCATTGTGTGATAAGAAATGTGTGAACCCTCTCCAAATGACCTTTATCGCTGTGTGTCACTGAGACACTCTTGTGCTGTTGCTCAACCAGCAGCAGCTACGTTCACAGAGAGCCACATTTTGCAAGAGCAAAGTTAACGGTGGAAAAAATCTGAATGAAAAAGCCGCGTGGCGTCCATTTTGTCCCACAGATCTCTGGCTCCGAGTCCGGTCGCCCTGCAGTCATGCATCAAGTACCCTTCTGGGTCAAAGGTCGATTCAAGCTGATACATATTCTGAGAAATCAAACCAGGTATTGAGTCAAGATAAGTCAATAGGAGGCGATGGTGGATGGGCGAGAAGAGCAGACTTTGGACTCCCCCTCCCTCGCTGTCCTTCTTGGACTCAGCGGCGGCAGGTCGGCTCGTCTGTCTTCTTTCACAGAAAAATGAAAATTGATTTCGCGCCTGTGGACGTGCCCCTCCACAGGAGGCTGCAGACTGCCACAGTGGTCCAGTGGGTCTTCTCCTTCCTGGGTCTGGGTAAGTGCTGTTTGCTAGTAATGCCAGATTATCTTCTCATAGTAGCACAAAGGTAAACATGAGAGTGCAGGAAAACGTGTAGCGACATGTGAAGGTGCTGATAATTATATAACATACAACATACAACAAACAACCCCATCATGTCACTGATTGGGGTTGTTTTTGTACTTTTGTGCGAAAGCAAAGTATGTTTTTTTTTACACAATATCTGTGTCAAACTCGCATTTATAGCACAACAATTTGAATCTGATGGATTTCTGCTGCTGAAGACATTTGCACAAACCTTCTTTCAAACTCTCAAGCTGTCATTTACTCCTGGTCTGAGGCTGACAAAATAAAGTGGGGGGAAAGCTGGTCTTCTTTGTTAGGTCCGTTTTGCCGAGTAGATTACTTGTAAAACCCAACAATAAAGATATCAGAGATTGACGTTCTTATTTATGCAATGCAAGCAATAACACTGAAGCTGGAAAGAAACACGTCACATTGAAATGATCTGCTAAAATGATTAAATATGATGTTACGCTTTCAGTATAATTATAGTTGGTAAGGATTCACTGATGTGATGAAGTAAATGTAGAATATGTATTTTTTACATTAACAATAAGACCATATAGCTTCAAGGTTATTGGCCGGCTGAATAAACAGACACGCAGAGAAGGATTAAAAGAAAAAACAAAGAGCAAAAAGGCTTATGATATCTCTGGAGGAGCTGCAGAGATCCACAGGACAACTGTTAGTCATGAGTTCTACAAATCTGACTTTGGTCGAAAAGGTGCAAGAAAAGAAAAGAAAATAGTGGAAAGAAAACCATAGAAATGTGGAAAGAAAACACTTTGTGTGGAGGAAAGCTAGTACTGCACTTGAAAATATATATTTTCCCTTTTAAGTCAGACGTTAAAGACAGGAGCCTGCTGAATCCCCCATAGTTCCAACCTTCATGTGATCACTGATAAGTAGGTTTCCACGATTAAACCAGCTTTCTGAATCAGGTTTCGTGCTCCTCACGTGAACTGTTAGAGTCAAATCTGTAACTTGTAATGCAGCAATCAAGATTTATTTTTCAAGGACAGATTAGCTCGACTTGTTTCTCATGTCTCTGTGCAGCTCATCATGTTTTTTCTGTCCCCCCCCCCCTCAGCACCTACCTGCATTATCTTGTTCTTTTACCTCCTCTTCACTCGCCTCTGGCTGGTCAGTGTGCTGTACGCCATCTGGTGGTACCATGACTTCGACACGCCGGCACGCGGGGGCCGCAGAGCGCCCTTTTTGTGTGGCCTCAAACTGTGGGGGTACATGCGGGATTATTTCCCCATCAAGGTGAGAGGAAGCTTTCGAAGAAGCCACTCCGCACATTTATTCTCTCTGCGCTCTCACTGACACCACAATCTGTATTTCAGTCGTTTGCACCAAATAACAGTCTAGTATTTGCTTTATATTTTGTTCCACTAACACCGTTGTGTGTATTTGAGTTGATGACATCACGAGAGGCAGGAGAATCAAGCTGATCGGCTGCTTTTTGAGTTGCAAGCCATTCATGTTACATGTTTGCGTCAGACTTTTTTTCAGTCTCTATAACCGTCTGCAGGGCTTTAGCTGCAAAATCCCTTCATATTCCTGTTTAAAGGTTTTCCATCTGAGGGTTTTCTGTAAACGAAGTCAGTAAGTCTGGCTTCTGGATGATACGATTATTTGGACCGTTGATCATTTCAACGATCCAAATAATGGTTTGTTTTCTTTTCTGGACGTTTTTTGACATCGCTGCAAGCCAAAGCAACATCAACTTATTTAGCTGATGTTATTATCTACAACCACCATATTTGGATTTATGGTAATAAATAACACTATGAAGGTTCAAGCAATATTTATTTTGTAAGTAATTAACTATGTAACTAACTAGCGCAATTACAAAGAAATGAGCAATGAGAACATTTGCTTTTTAAATTAAAGTGAACCTTGGACTTATTCCTTAGACTGTTTTTATTATTATTATTATGATCATTATTATTATTTTATTTAAAGTTCTCTTCAGAGTTTAACATCTAAGTTCTCGAGGCTTAAATTCTGCATGTTGTTGAATCCCCGGGAACTACTTCGCATGTAGAAATACCTCTGGAGCTTTGCACAGTGGCTGGGAAGAGCAGAAACTGCCAGAGGCAAGTTAGAACTGCTTTGGAGGTTTTGCACCAAAACAGAGGAAATGTAGAGTTTGTGCCAGTTACCTGGTACAAGCTCCGCTTACGCCATCCAACACGGTTCCTGTTTTCTGATTTCCCCAGGCTTCATATCAGCTGTTGATGCAAGCCCAAAGAATCTTACATGAGTGTTAAATAATAAAAAAAAACTAACTGCATCATACGAGTATGACATAGGCTTGTGTTTTTGTTTTTAGTAGCTCATTGTGTCCCTCTTGTGGTCATGATTGAACTTTCCCTCCCTAAAACATTGGGCAAAAAGTATACAGTCCCTTTAAAAAAAAAAACAAAAACAAAGAATTAACACATTCATTAAAAGTTATTTTGTACAAATCAGTCATGAGCAATAAAATTGAACTTTTGTTGACACCAAAATATACAAAAATAACTTTGAAGTCAATCTAAAAACACTGATTTCTACAAAAATAATAACAATTCAATAAAAATATTCAACAAAAAACAGGTGATTGCATAAATGCTCAAGTCACTATTTATAATCGCCATCGTGAGACTACCTGCACCATCTGACTGGACCTCTGCTTAATTAGGTCAGCCACTTTAAAGAGGGTAGATAATTACGCAATGACTCGTTTTATGTCATTATGTAACACGTTTTTATGTCGCACTTGACATCCATAGTGGCTGAGAAGATCGAAAATGGCATGAGAACAACAGAGCTAACGTACCAACAAGGAGTCTCACGCCGACATAAACTGCAGGTCCGAGTCTCATGCATTTTAGGTTTGAATGTGTTTGTTCTATATTCACACTCGAAGTGTGTTGAGTGTCCAAACATTTCACCCAAAAGTATTTTGTAGTAAAACTAAAACAAAAAGTTGATTTTCTCCCCCGCCAAAAGGATACTTAAGTAAATGACAAACAGTATATGGAGAACCGACTGTTGTCTGTATCAAACTTCATAACATTACATGGATGTTTTTCTGCTGCTTGGGGAAGACTTTGGACTTCCTGATAAGACCGAGTGCAACAACAATAACGGTGGTCCAGTAGCGTGTCAGCGTGATGAGAAGGAGCTCACACGGACCATGTTTGCACTTATTATTATATTCGTATCTACTATCGATCGGAAAACTGCGGCAGCTATTTATTTTAAACAGAATGTCTACAGTCAGTTCACAGCTTCATAGAAATGTGACGATTTACCTAGAATTATGCAGAAAAAAAAAATTGTGGACGAAGCTCTGAATTACCCCTTGGTTTTAACACATTAATTGACATGGTGCCTCTCAGTCAATCAGATTTTACAACAGGCAATCCTAATTGTGCTAAGTTACACATTAAGAAAAACACAAACTAATGTGCTGAAATAGTTCTTGCTGAGTATATTACAGCTGCAGTGGGTACATTTTATATATATATAACATTTTTTATACATATTTGTGAAAACTTTCACTATGTCATGGCAGTACATGAGACAAAGAATCTGAAAAAGAATCTACCAATCAGAGCCAAGAGGAGGGTCTTAGCGTTGTCAATCAGCTAATGTACATGCTTCTCACTCCCACTCGTCATCTCTCTGCTGAACCAAAGCTTCACCACCACAATAGAGCTTGCTGTGAATGAGCACGCTAGTTTGCATAGCCACCAATGACAGCAGATGGACGTTTATTTTTTAACAGTGAGCTCTTGTCTGACATTAGCAATCAGAAGCAGCAGGTACACAAGCGTGACTGACAGCGCTAAGACCTTCCTCCTGGCTATGATTGGCTGTTCCTGACCAGGAGAGCGGTGCATTTCTGCAGATGGCAGCAGGACCACAGAGAGGAAGCAGATGGTGTCGTCACACACACCGACATTAACAGCGTTCGCTAAATTTCTGTGTCTCTTCTCTGAACTCATCTCCTGTGGCCAGAGAAACCAAATAAAAGTTTGAACTTTAAGAGATTTCAGATGGGGGAAAAAAAAAAAAACTCCTTTTGATCCATTCACTCTAAAGTGAATCATGTCCTGCATCATCTGACTATACAGCGCATT
The DNA here is from genome assembly GCA_010277015.1 of Poeciliopsis turrubarensis. NCBI lineage: Eukaryota > Metazoa > Chordata > Actinopteri > Cyprinodontiformes > Poeciliidae > Poeciliopsis > Poeciliopsis turrubarensis. The sequence goes on along the minus strand of VMRN01000011.1, from coordinate 344,277 downwards.
ATCTTTAACAAAGAACCCATGCATCCAAAGACAACCAGGGAGCCTAATTAGTTGCATTGGTGTACTTGTACCCACCATGTCTAATTCCACTGGGTCTGCAGATGTGTGTTCACACTTAAAAGAACCAAAATGAGCGCAGACAAGACAGTGACGCAGATTCGCACACCGCTGAAGGAACACAGTGTGCATACTTTGCATGTAGATATGACGGAAAATGCTGACTGGAACCCTGAGGTCTTTTTTTTATTGAACTTCACTGTAAAAGGTCCTCCATAATAATAAACACCTTCATTTAAAAACTGCCTTTTGCGTTAACGTGTGTTGTCTTGGACATAAACTGGTTTGATGTTCTGAAACACCTATTTGCGACAAACACGCAGAAAGAAGCAAAACCTCTGAAAGGAGGATTTCAGGTTAATCCCAACCTAACCTGAAAAAGATATTTGAAAACTGTGGCGTCTGTTTGTGTTAAGCCCCCTTTACTCTGTCAACACAAAATGAAACATTAGCCATGTAGAAACATATCCAGTGATAAGTGCTTCAGTCTTTGTGACAGTCATGTGTTACTTAAAAATGTCACCATCTGCTCACTGAGATTATTCAAAGTCTAACAAAGAAAGTTCTACCAGTCCTCTTCACTAAAGGTCACTTATTAACTGATCGGTTCCACAGAACCACAATCCCCAATTCGCAGTGTTCTTTCAGGATGTTGAGAATTCAAACATAGTTGAGACTCACATAAATTCTCCCTGGAGCTTTAAGACGCATTATAGATTTGGAACCTATAATGCGTGTGCCTAGATTGGGTCCATTGATTTCGAGCCTGATTTCCAGTTGAAATTAGTTTAAAATACTAACGTGCAGTGGCGTTTCAGAAGAGGTTCACAATTTAAGAGTCGAGCAAATGCAGCCATGCTTTTTAGTTAAATCAGTCAAGTGATGTCCTCTGCACTCGGGCTAAAATTGGACACGACAGACACCAAAAACTGCCCAGACAGGTCATCCAAGTGCACACCCTGACTCCTGTAGCAACAGTGTACTGACCCCGTGCTTCACCGGTTACAGTGAAGCAAGTCTAGTTATTAGGTGGGGGCGAGGGTTAAATGTAATAGAGTGCACAGTCACCCAAGTAGCAATCCTGTAACTCTGTTGCATCATATCCAAACTTTGTTGAACCCAAGATGCAACAGAAAAAAAGAAACGGTGGTGCAGCACTGACTAAATGAGACAGTATGAGGGCACTCGAGTTTGCTTACAGTAATTTATTTAAATGCACAGTAATTCAAACTTACACGGCAGACACAGAGGGAAAAAAAAAATCCATGAAATTGCTAAATTTCCTCAACCTTTTCAGGGAAAATATAAGCACATTCTAATTTGTATTCATCAAAAATGTAATAATGATGCTAAGATGACAATAATATGTACTGTCAAGTAATGAGTTTGCACTGTTCACTTGTTTTGCTAGGTTAGTTGCTTGGAGATAAAGTGGTTTATCTGCAAACAACTAGCATTTAACACTGTGCACACACGTTTATAAAACATAGCAACAAACAATTAGGCTAACATTATGAGGGAAGGGTGGACAGTTCACTAACCAGGTAAAAATATAGCATGGATGTACTTGTAACAGCCACTGAATGACAAAGAAGGAAGCAACTGATCAAACAAATTAGCCGGTGTTAGAACTAGCTTGGCTAAATCTTGATTTGTGTCGTGTTTGGCTAGCTAGCCTAGCTGCTATCACTCTGCACTTTGCTAAATAACCAAGGGAACAGTATTAGCTTTACTGTCCCCTTGTCTCTGTCACATTTGACCTCTTCCTTTTCTCCTAAGCACCAGAAATTTTGTTTTGAAATATTTCTTGACTTCTTTTTGTTCCTGTGCCAAGCAGCATGTCCGTATCGTCAGATATAGCATGTAGGTAAGTTAGTGTGACTTTTGACAAGCCTGACCTTAAAACAGATGACAGCGGTTAGTCTAGAAGACGGTTAAGATGGGATCAATGTCAGTTCCAGATACAGGTCCACCCTTCAGGGGTAAATACAGCAGCATTAACTTACCACTGCCGTCACATTTGTACAGTTTACTCACAATTTGAAAACTGTGATATTAAACTAAATTAAAGGAGGTTCATTTATTCACCGTTGCCTTCGCAGCTGGTGAAGACAGCCGACTTGGACCCCAGACACAACTACATCCTGGGTTTCCACCCTCATGGCGTGCTGGTGGCAGGAGCCTTCACCAACTTCTGCACCTATGCCACTGGCTTCCCGCAGCTGTTCCCAGGCCTCACCAGCTACCTGCTGATGCTGCCTCTGTGGTTCAGAGCTCCATTCTTCAGGGACTACATCATGTGTGCTGGTGAGGCCCCTCACAAGTCTCACTGATCAGATTTTCTACCCTGCTGCTTCTTCATATCCCACATGATGAGACGAAGCAACATCAAAATATACTTTATTATTAGCCTTAGCCCATGTGTTCCTTGTTCCAAACTTGCAGGTTTGATTCCATCTGACAAAGAAAGCGCAAGTTATCCACTGCGCAAGAAGAAAGGTGGGAGTGCTGTTGTGATTGCTGTTGGCGGGGCCCCAGAAGCCCTTGATGCTCATCCGGGCACCTTCAATGTGCTCCTGGCCAATAAGAAAGGCTTCGTCAAAATGGCAATGGAGCATGGGTTAGTGCGAAAAGCCCTGGGGTAAAAGCTGATTCTCTGAAGGCCTTCTGTTTTACCGAAATATAAAAACAAAAAACAAAGACGTTTAAGTCACTTGCAGGATATTTACAAGGAAGGAACTTTCCTTCTTAGGTCTACTTAGAATAATAATAAAGAAAAAAGCTGTGAAAAACGGGGTTCTTATTTAATCTTAAATGTTATGAATTGCATCCTCATTTGCTCCGAAATGTTTCAGAGCTCACCTGGTTCCGGTTTTTTCCTTTGGAGAGAACGAAGTGTATGATCAAGTGGAAAACCCCAGAGGAACCTGGCTTCGGTGGATACAGGATCGGCTGCAAAGCATCATGGGTATCTCCCTGCCTCTTTTCCATGCGCGCGGTATTTTCCAGTACTCCTTTGGCCTGATGCCCTACAGACGACCAATCTATACAGTTGGTGAGTTAGCACTGCTCATTTTTTGAGGATGCGATGAGCGGATTTTGTGCTTGTCCAAGAATATGTAGTTATTTAAGAGGTCAATTGGCTACATCTGTATTATGTAGTGTCTCACAAATGTAGCCATTGTTTGTTATCTCACTTCAATCACAAATCATCGACTGTTTTAACTGAAACAGTCGAAAGGCTATATGTATATATATATATATATATATATATATATATATATATATATACATACAAAGAGCATCTCATCAGTCAGATTTGACATGAACACAATCACTCAGACATCCACAGTAGCCTGGCCCTGTGATGCTGGGTGGCACGCGGCCCTCCTGCACGGCACGTGCTTTAGGTAAACATGCCTCATGCAACGCTGCACACTGGCTCTCAGCAGGCCACCCTGCGCCTTGTCACCTCTCTGCAGTTGGCCGGCCGATCAAGGTGGAGAAGAAGGAGAAGCCGACCGGCGGGGAACTCAACGCCCTCCACCAGCTGTACATGGACGAGCTCAGCAGTTTGTTCGATGAGCATAAAGGCAACTACGGCATAGACAAGGATGTTCATCTGAACTTTGTCTGATCTTGACCCGAGCAGGAGGGAATTGGCTGGCTATTTATATCTGTAGCTCAGGTTGAGATAGTTTAACGGTTTGATCTGAGTTAGCTCTAAGTGGTGGACTTGCCGCAACATTACCGGTGAGTTTATTACCTACAGAATAAGGCTTCCTGGTATGTCAGTCAGGGTTGACTTCAGCTAAACTGCAAAGATTGACTGCATTTTATTTGATTTACATGAAAATGTAATTGTGGTTGGATGATAAATAAACACTGAAAATGGTTATTTGAACACTTATTAAATAAATGTTGTTTTTATATGGCTAATTCATTCGTATTCATTCAGCCTGCTGCCAAGTATTCTCTGAATCAGTTTTTTTTTTTTTAAATAAAGTTTTAATGTACAAACGTTTGCAACCATTAAAGTATATTGAACCTGTATTCTGCGACTATTGTTTCGCGCTGCGTAAAATGTGTTTTGGCTAATTCCCTCTGATCGGAGACACAGTTAAAAGAAAAGGAGATGCCCTATTAGCCCCACTTTGTTTTGCAGGTATTTAGAAAAGAGGATTAGGAGATGAACCTTTTCAGAACACACAAGATGAACTGGACTTTGTCAGGACTTCAGCTCCCATGTCGTTTCTCTGTCGTTTTTTTTGTCTAACATTTGGAGTCCACTTTCTCACTTTTTGTCGTCATAATTGATTAAGTAATTTAAAATGTTTGTTTTTGTTTTTTAAAATGAAAATATGTAAATAAATATGCCAAACAAATATAGGTTCATAATATTTAGAGGTGAGTCAATTTGCCAGCGTCACAGACAAAGCTTCTCCTCAGAGCTACAGTCCCAAAACTTCTGAGCAGCCCTCCCCTGCCCAGCTCCTTCAGACTAGCCAACAGCAATTAGTTTTATTTGAATATTTTAGTACAATCAATTAGAACAACTTTTCTAATTGTTCTAATTGGTTTTGCGGGACCCCTTGTCCTCAGCCACTTGCCCTCCGTAATTTGCGTAGCTGGAATAAAGTTTCAAACTAAAACTAAAAAATATAATTTGCTAAGTCAAAAGTGTAGATTTGATTTTCTTTTGGGTTAATGAGAAGAGATGTGCTGAGAAAGAGGGTAGAGCCTGTTTCCTCAGATTTTGAGTGTGAACACAGACTATGTCTGGGTTTGGGGCTTTGTGCAAGGCCTGTGACTTTCTAAAAAAACTTAACAGACATTACGTTGCATCACGATGTGGACACATTATCCCAGAAAAGCAATAACCTTTGATTTGGTAAAAATGCTATTGTCTGCAGTTAATACGTGCCACTTTTTCAGAAGCTTTCCAAAAAAACTTGAGAATATTCCAAACTTTTTGCACCCTTTTGTATTATTATTTTTTTTAATCCTGCTATAAGTCTCCACCTTTATAAATAAACATTTTCTTTTTTAAATTGTCAAAATAAATTAAAAAGTTTTCTATATTATCTTCATGGGAAAGTTTCTTTCCCATGATCTTTGTCACTTTAATGAGAACAAAATGTGTTTTTATATCATCATTTTGCATATTTTTGAAATATAATTTTGCTGATACTCATGTAAGCATATCTACATAATTCTTAAGTTTTTATAATTTTTTTCTGACTGGTTTAGTACTTACTGCATCCTTAAAAAAAGAAAACTTTTCAAAGTATTATCCAGCATTAAATTAAATAACGTGAAGCTGCAGCTGGACAGCCTAGCAAATAGCAAATAGTGCAAATAAGCGATCTTACAATTCGTAATGCAGCCATTTGTGATTTGATTCCAGACTTTGGGACTTTTAGCCGCATGCATTCCTCGTCTCCTGCTGTACAAACGATGTAAATGAAGGCCACCAAACCTGTGGACCGTTTTATTAAATGGAAACAATTTGCCTGGATTTATACTGGCATCTTTTACGGCCTACAAACTCAGTTGTTGTATTGTTTGCTGTTGCTGTTTTATGCTGACCCCATCAAGACCTGGCCATAGTCTTTGGATTTCAGCTTCCAACTGCGTCATACTACGGGAAGGCTTTGACATATTTACTCTTGAATGATAAAACGAGTCTGTGTTTTTTTTTTCTGAAGATCTGCACGTACGCCGCCTGAGGCATCCGATCAATAAAAATGATTCCGTGTTTGTTTTAAACCCGATAAGGCCGTCTGTGAACTTTGGCAGAAGCGTGAAATATGAGACGGCAGTAAGTGCTCCGGTGTTTCCACATCACACAGATTGGCAGGGTGGACGATGCCCCGGTCATTACAACACCGTCTGGGCACAGCGTCTGTCTGAGGCTGCGCTGGACTTCACAAAACGCTGACGGTGGGGAAGATTTACAGCCGAGACGCGACGCGAGAGACCCAAATCAACCAAGAAATAAGCACCCACTTTGGGAAAATAATGAATTTCTGCATAGAGATGAGGGGTGTATTCACACAGATTCCTCAGCAGACAGCTGAGGAGTCTGCTGTGTGGAGAAGCTGATGACTGATGTCAGGCAGCTCTCAGGTGGGTTTGAATGACCCGAGAATAACAACATTATTGACTTATTTTTCAAGACTCCGATCAAAGTACAAAGGAAATCACTGTTCGTGGAATCACGCAGTACATCTTATCTTAGCTATTCTCTCTCACAAAAAAAAAAGACAACCACAGTTCAGGAATATTTATATTCCAGCTCGGCTCATAGGTGGGTTTCAGTCGACATCTGGGACATAAGGTCCAGCAGCATAAATCGGCTGTTTTATTAGAGCTAAATAACATGAAAAAATTTTTATCAGTCTGCGAACTTTGGCTTTCATATGCTTTGGCATCGCTCTGATGATTTCCTAATGAAATGACTGGAGCACTTGATAAGACTCTTGTTAATTCAACAGTAACTCCGAGAGCCTTACTGCCCTGCAGTTCCAGGACGCAGAAATCCTCAGATTTTAAGAAAAACTATTACATTATTGATTTATTGCATTATTAAAATTTTTCATTTTAAGCAGATGTAAAGTATTAGTCAGGAATTATGTAAAAATGAGATGAATGAAAATCAAAGACTGACCTAAAAAGTGAGACAGAGGCCCCTTAAATTTAACCTCAAAAGTGATCAGATATTGGTGAGACCGAACGATGGAGAGCAAGTAATTCTGATCTGAAAAGATATTAGTCAGTGCAGGGATGCACAGTTACATTCCCGATGTGGCAAGTTGTTTCTCAACACCAGTTTCGTGTCAAGGACAGTTTCATAGATTTCATCCAAAGGCTGTGAATTTTGGCCCGGTCCATTCCTGGTGTCAGTTTGGGGATGAGTTGCATCAGATACAAAGTACAGCAGATCCTTTCGAACTTGCTTTAAATTCTCCTGAGGAGAAAGACTGATTTTATGTATGTAAAAAAATAAAAAAAGAATGTCCTCAGTACCTCTTTTTAATTAGACTTCCTGTTGTTTTAATAGATGGTATTATTTAAAATTGATTTGGCATCTTTTGCTATGTTGAACTACTTTAAGGCTAATAAACTCTTCAGTCTCACAACCTGTAGATTAGATAGATTTTCCAGATTTGGACACATTAAGAGACTCTTTGGTCTTTAAATGCATCAATATTTCCAGTGAATTATAATCGAGATTTAAATGTGTTATTCATCAAACTCATTATCTGCTTTCCATTGATTCATCAATAAAAGGACAAACACAAACAAATCAAAATCTAACAAAGTAAAAACAAGCAAACAACCGAAAAAAACAAAACAAACAAAAGAAAAAACCCTGCACAAAAATACACAAACACACTTTAGTACACAATTAAAACACGTAACTAAATCGTTTAAGTTAGCTCAGAGTCATCGCAGGAGACTGAACAACCAATCAGAGACGAATGGGTCATGTAATGTTACAAAATGTTCGACGGCCATTAAAAAACAGATTCTAAGAAACGCCACGGCTCCGAGTTCAGAATAAAATCCGACCTTTACGACCGTGAGAAGGACTTGAACATACAAGCGACATGCGTTAAAACAATATGCCACAGGAAATAAAAAAAAAAGACGACTGTTTAGTCTTTCTGCTGCGATGCATCAGGATGCTATCTCTTTGAAACAAGATAGCGCTTTCACTTGACTGAAAGACTTGGAGGAAAAACTGGAGAAAAGCCGGTTCTTGTCGGTGAAAGGTCAAAGGTGTTTCTGGACGCAAGTCCGAAAACATGCTTCAACTCAGAAGTGACAGTAAACGCAGTGGTTTATATCTGTGATTATCATCCATGTTGCCATGTTGAATAGAGGAACTCTGGAAATGTAAACGTTTCATGGTTTTTTTTTTTTGTTTATATTATCATTATTTCATTGTTAAAAATAACAAAAACAGGGAATAAAACTTGGCCTGTAATCTATACTAACGGTTGCACCCACATGTGCTGCTCAGCTCAGGAACCATGCAGATGTGTGCAGATTATCAGTGACAATTGCATAATTGAAGATTACAGAATCACTGGCGTCATCATTTGTTTGTAACACAGTGAGGCAAAATGTGCTGTAGTGTTTAGCTTATTTTTGTCTCGGCGGGGTTTTTTGATACGCGTCCGGAATAAAGATCGATTAATTGACACCTTCCCCAAGTCCGGTCCTCAAGTGCTGCCCATCCTGCAGCTTTTAGATGCATCTCTGTTGAAACGCAGCTGGTTCAAATGCTCTGCTCATTGCCAGCCTGTTGCAGAGCTGATTGGATGCTGGTGAGGGAATTCAGGCGTTTTGGAGCAGAGATGCATCTACAAGTTGCGGGTCAGCAGCCCTTGAGGACTGGACTTGGAGACCCCTGTGTGGACAGTCCACAAAGCCAATTCCATTCCCCTTCCCTACTTCCTGTTTCCTGTCCATTCAGTGCTCAACGTAAGGCCACTAGAGCCTCAAGAAAGCCTTGAAAAGAGAAACAAAGTTCAGATTTCGACTCATTTCTTAAGTTTTTTTTTTTTCATTTGGGGTTTCTAAACTGACCAGGACTCCACCGCGCGTTAAGAACCTCCTCCACCTGACACAGAGGTGGAGGAGGCCGGACTGTTTTCGCCCGCAGCTGAGCTGACCCACGTGACCGCCCTTCATAAATACAGAGACTCCTGGTCTCGCGGCCACTCCACTACTCACTAGTCTCGCCGCGCGCGGCTCGGCGCGCGTTCCCCGCACCTCTTAAAGCCCACCGGTGTAAAAAAAAAAAAAAAGAAAAGAAGAGGAAGCCTCGAAACAAACAACCTCCTCCGTGCTCCGTCCCCGAATCCAATGCCCGCTCGGCTCCTCGGTCGGCTGCTGCCGGGCGCGGTGACGTCAGAGGAGCTGTAGCCAGCTGACGCCTCCCGGTTAGTTTGTTCTGAAACGAGTCGACCAGCGACGTCTGAGCCATGAAGACGATCCTTGCTGCATATTCTGGAGTCCTGAAAGGTAAGACTTGATTTTTATTATTATTATTTATTTATTTATTTTTTAATTGCATTTTGTTACGAAAGTAGTGCTCAGAGAGATCAGGGATGGTCCAGTTAGGATTTTCAGCATTTATTCACAAATGTTTAATTTTGAAAGATGAATGTGCTTCATTTTTTTTTTTTTTTTTTTTACAAAGATGCTGAATTTTTGGCATATTTATGATGAAACTGTCACTTGTACGTTCATATATATATATTTTTTTCTGAATGTACATATGAAAGAGCAAAATTGAGCTGCTTTATTACATTTTTTTTAAAATAAAAGATTTATTGTTGTGCTGAATGTTTTATCTTGTCACCCAAAGTTAAACATTACTCAAGTCAAATAAAGACCTCTGTTCAGTGTTTAGTTGATTAGCTGGTTTAGTTGATTTATCTCTGGATAAAGTGGGATACAAAATGTGAATAGTAATAAAGAAAATAAAAAAAAAGAGTGTTTCACTCACTCTGCTCTTGCTGTTTATTTTTTTCGTCATGCTGTATTGGTTTTTGTAGCTTTCCAGCACAATTTTTTTTTAAGCATCGTTTCCTAGAATTGGAGTGGTGGGCGGTGCCCCTTTCGTTTCAATGCCATCGTGATCCTTGTTTTTCTTTTTCTTTTCTTTGTTTTTTTTGTTTGTTTGTTTGTTTTGCAGCTGGAAATCCTTCTAAAATCCCAAATTTGACATTTTGTAAGTGGGAGGGAAAGTCTCTAATCCTTTGCTCAGCCAGTTAACTGCTCATGTGCAGCAACAAGTCCATACGTTATACGACCCTTTCTCTGGCATCTCGAGAACTTTCAAACCTTGGAAAAAGGTTTGACGGAAAATGTTTTCAGTTCAGAAACGGTCACTTGTCTAATGTGTTGCACTTGCATGTTTTTATACCTGCAGCCGACACACCCGGTCCCTCACCTCCTGCCTCTCGGTGCGACTCATCCCGCCTTGATTTTGACTTTAAAATCATGAGTTCGGCAAAGAAGAAGTTAAAATTGTCCCAGAAATGATTGCCATAAGTGATAATACTATCGGTTTGAGTTGAACTGACGTAAAAACATGTGCATGATGATGCGAGTTTTACCGCTCGAAGACTAATAAACTCCAATTTTGTGCAGAATACTTCACATGTATCCAAATGAAGCGCAACAACCAAAATCAATGAATGAAACAGAAACACTGGAACTGTGTTATCAAACTGAATACATGGGCACATATCATTATTTCTGCAACAAGTCAAGACATTCATGGTGCTGTAAAAGTATGTCAGTTTGAAGAATGACTGGTGCATTCAAGGAACTTCATGAAAAATTTAAACCTTCTTCTCGGCTCTGTTTGCACCACATCAGGTACAGGGTGAGATGCTCACACACCGATGTAAACGAACGTTTTGCTCATCAGCAGTAAGAGCACCACAACAAAGCGTTGCACCTCTGCGGTTCCACCTTTTTGATTTTTTTCAGATATCTGCTCGGCAACACTTTCAGGACAGGAATGTAAATTGATTTCCACTCCAAACACTAGAGCCAAAATATAGATTTCCCCATTTTTGTACAGGATTATGTTCATAAAACACTTTGTGTGCAATCTGATCTATGGGAACAGCAATAAACTATTTATTTATTTACACTTATTTCAGTCCTTTACAGTGGGCACAACAGCATATAAGAAAACTCCTGATATTCTGTTATGGCTTTTTGGTTTTTGTAGACAAACTGCAAATTTTTCCTCTTTTGCGTACTCCTTTGAAAACTTTCTGAGGAGATTCCTCCCTGTACAAATGGAAGTTCAGCTCTGGCCTGCAGCTCTGATGCACATTAAACCAGTGAGTCTTAAGTAGCTGCAGCATCCTAGTTTACAGGTATTTACTAACTGTGAATCCTGGAGGGAGGTTATTTTCAGCGTTCCTAGATGGGATTAGATGGCAGCGTATTCCTGGTTCTCTTCCTTCATTGGCTCTCAGCGTGACGAGCTTTAGGAGCCGTTAATGTGGCCACTTTGTCCTCGCTTCTCTCTTGCCCAGTAGCCGATGCCTTCGACGGTCTGGATTCGACGCTGCGGTCCTTTCAAATGAAACGACACTGCTTTTTGGGAAATCATTAACTCTTTGTTTAGTTTCATGTCCTGTTTGGGCTCGATTGAACTTGGACTGATATTGACCTCACCTCGCATACGTTGTGTCCACCCAGGCACCGGCTCCAGCATCCTCTCCTCCCTGCAGGATCTTCCGTCAGCGCTGTGGCCCTGCAGCTCCAGGATGGAAAAGCACCTGCAGGTCATCTCTGTGCTGCAGTGGGTCATCTCCTTCCTAGCCATGGGTGAGTGTTTGTGCGCGTCAGCTCGTTGGCCTCAGCTTAAGGATGCACTCTTGGTAACTTCAAGCCCCTCTGCATCAAGGCATTGCCTGCACGCTGCTGTTGATCTACATGTTCTGCACCGATTGCTGGCTGATTGCTGCCCTTTACACCGCGTGGCTCATCGTTGACTGGAACACCCCGAAACAAGGTTAGAAAACAAGCGCACGCACTAGAGGATGGTGAAACCTGCTGCGTCTCCGTTGCAGAGCGCGAACCTACGTGAGGGCACTCAGGAACGCTGCTGGGTTCTCACCATGACGTCATATTAAAAAGTACGGTGACTAACTCTGTGTTACCACGGCGTTGGGTAAGCTCTTTTGTAACGAGGGGCAGAAACAAGGAGTGCCTTGTGCGTTCAGTGGTTTCCCCTCACAAAATCGTCAGGACACGGCACACTTCCTGACAGCGTTGATGGGCTTCATGAGTCAAAACTAATCCAGCGACTCTCTTAGTTTCCTATTTGCGTTTGTTTATAAAAGGAATACATTTTATACTCTCCTTTATATTGTTTTATGAACAAGTCAGTGATGCTGTGAGGCACAAATCCCATCTGAAATATAACAAAATAAAGGTCTTTTTTTTTATCTCTAAGGGATAATAAATACATCCCTCTGCAGTTCTTCGTTTCATATTGTAGAGTTATCAGGAAGGACGAGAGAGCAGGATAAGCTGTTCCTCCTTCGGCAGTCAGAAGTCGTAACTCTTTTCACTCGGTTCTCAACAGTGTTTTTCAGCCTCCAAATATTCCACTGTAGAGAAGAAAAGTAACATTTGGCTTCGTTTTTCTTTTCTCTTTGACTGGTTAATCCATTAAAAGATAAATACAAATGAGCTTGATAACTTCCACTTTGAGCTATATTTTATTAAGGGGAGTTTTGTTGACAGAGACATCGTAATCCATTTTATTTATTGTCCTATTTTGCATTTTTAAAATGTCTTCCGCTTATTATTTATTCAGAGGGCAAACTTGCGTTATTATTCCTTTATCACCACATTACTTTTACAGGGTCTCAAATCGATATTATCGTACATTGCAGTTTATTGTCCATTGAAATTTAAGCCCATCTGTGAAATGCTGTTTTTATCTCTTGTAAAATAGCCCTTTTTTTTTTTTTTTTTAAAAAGTGATTTAATAAAGTGAGCCATTTTTGATGTATTTACAAGTGAGAGAAAGTTTGTTGGCATCCCTTGTGTAAAAAGAAAAACAAATAAAAGCAGTAAAAAGGCCTTAAAATATGGCAACATGAGGCTTGTGCAAGGATGTTAAAACCCCATATGAAACGGTAATTCCAGGAAATACAGATATAATTTATGGAGAATATACAAACATTTCTGAACATGGAGAAAAAAAAAAACTTATTTTATTTAACATCACAAATAATGCTGGTAATCGTAACTGGCCTAAGAAGGTAAATGTTTGGTTTGATTGACTGTCGCACAGTGAGAAAAATCTGAAGTATTTTGAATATCAACATGACTGGAAGTCATCATTGGCGCTAGTCTTCATTTCTTTGTGTTTAGTGAAGTCTCGTTTTTCCCTCCAGGTGGCAGGAGGTCTTCTTGGGTGAGGAACTGGAGAGTATGGACGTATTTCCGAGACTACTTCCCCGTCAGGGTAATTATGCCAACAATCCAGTGACTTTGAACAAGTTTTAAATATCAGGAAAAAAATGCAACCAAAAGATAAAATAAATCGTTGAAACCTTATTTGTTCTGACGGAGTCCGTACTGTGTGACTTCCCCAGCTGCGTGCATGTCTGCTATTATCCTACCGATGAGGCTTATCAGTCGTCTGCTGTCGCGGTGTCCCTTGTCCCGTCTTAATGATGGAGGGCGTATGTTGGCTTGGAGTTTGAGCCTTTGTTCTGCTTGATAGTCTTGTTGTTTCTGACCAGGGCAGGGTGTGATCACTCTCACGCTGGCAGCATGCACGGGGTGGTACAGTGGCTGCCACTGCCGGGGTCAAAGGTGAAGGCTGGAGCGTGTTTAAACAGATCAGATAATTACAGTCAGCTGTCGATAGGCTTTTCTCTGAATCGTCAGCTGCTGAAACTGAAAAGTGACAGTTAATGTGATGGTTCAATTGCGGAGATAGAAAACTGCACTTAGTTTCTGGTTTGCTGGATCCGATGTGTAAAATATCATGATGTGGTGCCACCGATAACCTAAAGGCTGATCTAAAGCAACCACTGTGCTGTTTTAATCGTAAATTAATCAGTTTTTTTTTTTTGTGGGTCTTGATTGAAAAATCTCAGATAATTTCCCTCTTTCAAGAATTTGTGGGAGACTGCCAGAGTAAGTGGAACCGGATCAAAATCCTTAAAAGTTCACTGAGCTTAAGTATGTCATAATTCATAATTGATCGTAATTTACTAGTATGTGAATTCTTCTGAAAACCGAGACTGACGAGATATTGATTATTGACACGAAGGAGGAAGACTGTACAAGACGTTCTCGAATGTAGGGATCGCTAAAGCAGAAGCCTAAACAAAAAGACCGATTTAAGAATAAAAAAACCGCTTTTTGAATAAATTAGAGAGTATCCATCGGTGAACAAAAACCTAGTTTTCAGTTACATTAATGCGAGGGAGCTGAACTTTGCGAATCGTATTGATTTGTGCTGTTTGTCCTGTGCGACCGCTCGTCTTTGCCCATTTCAGATCCAGCGGGCATCCCTCATGTTTGTCTTGCGTTAGAAATATCAATATGACTGTAAGTTGCGCATGAGTCAACGGCAAGCTGAAATGCACGCTTGGCTCCTGAAAGAAAACATAAAAAAAACAGCTATGTGCTGAGGAATCAATTGGCTGAAGAGCAGGCAAGCTTTATCTACTGTGATCAAGGCGACTGTTATTTATGAGCTGGAGGCTAACCAGTCAAAGTCTGAGAATATGTTTGCGTGGAAGTGAACACTTCAGGAAGTTTGGATTTGGATCAGTTGCAAAGTGCCAGATTAACACCCCAAAAAGAACCAAGGAACTTTTCAGATATTGATACTCTTTTGCTTCAGTCAGTGAATCTTTTCTCTGTCCAGGATGTATCGACTCACGGCGCTACATCCTTACATGTTTCCCAATGAAACCTTTAGCTTTGTCTTGCTACGATGAAGGCCTTGTGTACACAATAGGAGGGATCCATGTACTCTGCACAGCTGCTCGAGCACCTTCTGGCAGGGTTGTTCATATTTACGGCTTAAGGGCTAATTAAAGATCTTGAAATAGTTCAGAAAGTTAAAGGTCCAGAGTTTCCAGTCTGAGCTGGTGCATGCCATGCGCACTGGGTCAGTAATTTTATGACCATGCTTGAAGAGGGAGAGGAGAGCTCTTGACTGGTTTGGGCTGATAAAGGTGTCCTAGTTTTAGTAAAACCCTGGCAGAGATCCCAGATCCTTAGTGAAGACCATTTCTAAAAACAATAACAAATCAGTCGGCGTCGTTTTGTTGCCTTCCAGCACATAAAATGAAAAAAGAGAGGAAAATCACTGAAACCCAGTCAGTTATTTATGATGGTATTATACTGTAAACTTAAGGCAGGACAATAAATCAAGAACAATATGTATTGCAATAAACATGTGATCAATAGACACATAATACGGCTGATAGAATATTCACAGAACCACACAGCATTCTGGGAGATGTAGGCAGAAGAAAAGCCTTTAGCTGTTCAACCTCTCATGACAAGCGAGACAACGTGGGTGGCATCAACTGACGCACTCATTCTTGGTTACCTAGCAACAACCTGTTGAGGAACAGCAGCGGCTTCAAGTTTTTCCACTATCGAGCCTCATAACAGCTCAAAAATAAACAACAATGGTGTCGAATGAAAACCGCGGTGAAACAGGAAATGTCATACCACCAGTTTGGCAGCTTTTAAAAAAACATTTATTTAAAACCAAAAAAAACTAATCAATAATTATCGACTTTCATCAATGCTGACTAATATGAAACTCTTATATAGTGATAGGTTTTTCAGCCATGTCCTCCAGCCCTTTTTAAACTTTAGTTCTTCGTTGTTTAATCTTTGTTTTAAGCCTCCTGTCTATATTTATCCCCAACATGACATGGTTGTGTTAAACCCTCATACAGAGGTATGGCAACCAGGCTCATCATCTTTCTGTTTGCCTTGTAGCTCATTAAAACCCATGATCTGCTCCCGAACCGGAACTACGTATTGGGCTACCACCCTCATGGTATCTTCTGCTTTGGTGCTTTCTGCAACTTCGGGACGGAGGCGACGGGATTCTCCAAGAAATTTCCCGGGATCAAGCCATCCCTGGCAACTCTGGCAGGAAACTTCCGCTTGCCTGTCCTTCGAGACTACTTGATGTCTGGGGGTGAGTCGCTGGAGTCGTGTTTGACAATGCTGATAAGCGTATTTGTCCGAGGGCTGACCCTCGTCCTGTTGTCCAGCTTCAACTGTCTCTGTTTACTTCGATCTGCTGATTTCACTGATTTTCATAGAGCTCTGAGCGCTCTGAGGAGGCTCTTTGTTCTATTTTCTTTATCTTTGCTCATCAATACCTTCGAGACACTTGGGTTACTTCAGGGCATGTTGTTTTGATGGAAAGGGATCTCCCTCAGTTTGGTTTTTGCATGTCTTTAAGGTAAACCCTCTTTTCCATGTCAAGACGTAACAAAAATGATCTGATGTTTCCATATCTCTTCCCCATTGCAGGCATCTGCCCGGTGAACAGGCACTCCATAGACTACCTGCTCTCGTGCAACGGGACGGGGAACGCTGTGGTCATCGTTGTCGGAGGAGCAGCAGAGTCTCTGCATTGTGCGCCCGGCATGAATTCTGTCACCCTGAAGAACCGCAAAGGCTTTGTAAAGCTGGCCCTCCAGAAAGGGTGAGTGTCCGCCGCATTACCCGGAAACGAACACGCCTACTCACCCGCATGAACTTCAAGGTCTCAAAATACGGGCCTCAGCCAAATCCGTCATGATTAACCTTAGAAAGGTTAGAAAGGCCCAGAGAGAGAGAGAGCCGCTACCAAATCTTTTATGAATGTGCCGCGCTGTGTTGAGCACCTCGTGGCATGGACTACCATTTCTGAAAGGTCAAACTGAGTTAACCGGTCCTGACCTGCGCTCGGCAATACATTAAGCGCCATCATTAACCGCACGGCTAAGTCATCTTGGTTTGTATCTCTAGCCCAAACACGGCAGGATTATCATATCACTGGGTGCACTTTTTTCTAAGAAGCTTAGAACATGCTGGAAAAAGACATGCAGTTATGAAGACCTCCATTCATAGCAACTAGGTTAGCATTGTAACCCACATAAGCCAGGAGTGTGGTGTTCAGGACGTTGGAACACATTTTGTAGAAGTAGTTGGATGCTTATAAAATGGGGGAAACTAGCTTCAGGACGATGTTTTTGTAAAAAATAATAAAAATGTTCTCTCAGATAAAATGAAAAGGTTTAAAATACTCCAACAAAAGCTTCCCTTTCGTGCAATCTCCTTGCATAATTCTTATGCCTCGCCAGAACAAAAACGCAAGTGTTTCCCCAGAACGGACTACTGGTGCCAACGGTGTTCTTGTGCAACTAGTGAGCTGTAAACAAAAGTATAACCCACCTTCTTTTGAATGTGTTTGTGTTGGTTGTTGTTAAACAAAAGCAGGCAACCTGGTTAAGTCGAGACTTTTTAAAATTCACACGTTTGCCACGTCTTCCAGGGATCCATCTGGTGTGATATTTTTCTGATAGAATGGTTGTACAACAATAGCAGCATAAAAACTGATAACGTAGACTGTAAAACTACCTGGGTGGTTGGGTGCAACAGAAGGCGATCGGTGGGAAAGAAGCATTAATTAAAGGAGTTTCTAAACCAGCATTCACTCGACGCCACTCGAGGCGAAATATTTCTTTCGTTCCTCTGTTTGTGATTTGTTTCTGATTTGTCTTCAGGAACAGGCTGAGTCACAACACTTTCTTTGTGATCGCTTAGGTCCGACCTTGTTCCCGTGTACTCGTTTGGGGAGAACGACGCCTACAAGCAGGTGATCTTTGAGGAGGGGACCTGGTGGAGAGCTCTGCAGAAAAGGTTACAGAAGATGTTGGGCTTTGCCCCGTGCCTTTTCTACGGCAGCGCCTGGGGCATCGTGCCCTTCTGCAATCCCATCACCACAGTAGGCAAGTTTGTCTGCATTAGATTTTGGTTATGCATTTAGATGCCCTACTTCACACCACTTTTAACTTTTTCATATTTTATCACATTGCAGCTACGAATGTTGGCTAAGATATTATATGATAGACCAATGCAAAGTTGTCCACAAGTGTAAAGCTGAAAGAACATTATTCACGGTGTTCAAAGGTTTTGCAACAAAAAGAAATCTGAAAACTGTGCCGTACATTTGCGCTCAACCCCCTGAAACAATGTTTAACACAACAAAGTTTCATTACAAGTTTGTTGGAGTGCGTCTCCACCAGCTGTGCTTTTCTAGAAACTGAAATTACAAAAATACCTGAAGCTCACATTGTGTGGAGAGAGTCTGAACATTAATGTCCAGGTTTTGCCTCTGATTTTTTTTATTTTTATTAACTGGACCTAATATGGTGTTTGACTAGGCCATTCTAGTATATGAATTTTGCTGTTCTAATGTCATTCTGACTGTGCCATACTTTTTTTAACTTTTTGGTGCCCCATGAATTTTTAGTTACTATAATTTTTTTATACTACATAAAAAATTATATAAATATATACAAATACATATGAGTTGCATAAATATTTTGAGATTTTTATGAACATAAATGATACTCAAGTATTTGAAAATTATGTTAATAGTACTTTTTTAAATTTTTATTTTTGAGAATATGGAGCAACTGGCCAGGGGACATATTAAATCCTTGATGGATTTAATATCCGTTATTAAATGGATATTAATCAAAATAATGATGTACAGGACTCTCTACTTATTAGATAGTGGATGGGGCACCAAAACTGCCTTCAGCCCAGAGGCCCACATACTTGAAAATCCGGCCCTGGATAATCGTTGATGAAATTCGAATTTCCACACCACTCGAGTTTTTTAGACCTTCTTAGAGATTTCTTTAACATTGTTTCTTTCCTTCTTGTTACAGTTGGGGAGCCGATCACAGTGCCTAAAATTGAAGACCCAGCAGAGGAGATGGTGGACCTGTACCACGAAATGTACGTCAGGTCTCTCCAGTGCCTTTTTGACAAGTACAAGACCCGCTTCGGTCTGAAAGAGAGCGACATCCTGCACATCCAGTGAGAGGACGAGGAGCTCCTGCTGAACTTCCCTCCTTGCCCTGCCTCTGCGGTCTGGTTTATGTCTGGACAGTGAAACCGTACACATGTCGACGTCTGGTGGAAAACAATCAAACGGTTTTCATACTGCACACTTGCACAGCTGTAGCTTGAGCTCAGGAAAAGAAGTCTGGTTTCAAGAGCAGAGGCCTCACTGTAGAATTTTTTTTTTTTTTTTTTTTTTTTTTTTTTTGGACAAAGTTACACCAAATACCACATCAAAAGCTGTGCCTTTTTGGAAGAAGATTTCTGATATGCACCGTCTCATCAGTGCAGAGGGGGGGTAACCTCCACTAGATGGAGCTGTAAAGTAATCTGGAAAACCTGCCAACGTCTTCCACGACCTGTGCATTAATATTCTACTTCTTGTACGCTTTAGAACCATATAACATGCTAAATGCACAAACAATGCAAGTGGAAAGCACCACTTTAATAATGGGTCGACAAGCCCAAATGTTAATTGAGCCAAAGATGTGTTTTGTCCCCTCAACCCCTTCGAATGCATTGATTAGATGTACACAGAACGTGTACATTTTCTACAGGCTCGATTGACATGGTTAATGGACAGTACATATTTGCCTGTAATTGTTATTGCCATAAAGTATTAATTGTATTCAGCTGAAGGGATAAAGCCTGTTTTGACTTGTTCTTTCAAGAATATCTCTCATGCACTATTTTTTTTTTTTTTTTTTTTTTTTTTTTTGAATACCGATTATCCTCTGGAGATTGTCTTAGAAAAAATGCCTTTGATAATCAGATTCTGCTCGGGAAGTGACCTTCCTGCCTCTTTGCTTTATGCTCTTGTTTCTCTCATTCCAGGTTTCGATTTGAGAAAGGTGGCACTCATCTATGCAATGCAAGCTGAAATTTTTCTGTCCTCAACTTTCTTTCTTTCTTTTTTTTTTTTTTTTTGTTTTTTAAAGTTTAGAGCAGCAGTTAGAAAGTTGGGGTCCTTAGAGAACTGAATGCCTGACACCCGATGGTTCCAGTATGTCGTGTGTCGCAGAACAGTATCTTAGGTGTGATCAGTGAAAATAAGTAAGTTGATATTAACTTGATTCTTGGTACATCTTTGAGTTCAGTACTTATTTGAAATGAGGTTCTGTTGAGCCTTTCCAAGGAGTCAATAGCTTACCTGAAATATGAAATTTTTTGGTACATCCTTCAGTTTATTTGTTAATCTTGGAGACCAACACCAAAGCATACTTTTCTCTGTAAAGAACTTCAGTCTTAAAAACATGCCAACTTTATTTCCATGAACCTTTAAACGGCGGTCATGTTTGCTTTTGGGGGTTATTTACTTTATAGTTGATGATTACTTACACAGGAAATGGAGGCTGGAGATGGTGCGCCACTAACGATTGTCCTGTGTGCAACATTTGACGTGCTTAATTCACAGTAACGAAGATCACTGATGGCGCTCTACTTCCTACCTGAATTTCCTGTGTGAATAGAAATCAGACGTAATGTACATAATTGCCCAGTGCAAACATAGCGATGGTTCAAGGGGACATGAAACTGACTTCAAGTAAATTGCTGCTTTCTTTTGAGGTAGGTAGGAGTTGATTTAAGAAAGCAGAAGTCTGCTTTGGTTTTTGCCCCTTGCTAGCTAGTCGATAGCTTTAGCATTGACAACTAATCTGGACTTGCGCAAAATAATGTTTGCGGATGAGATTGATTTCTTACAACCTTTGAACAGGGCCTTACTTCAAATATGTGGAACCATTCCTTTAAGTTATGTGATATTTGCAGGCATTTGTAGCTCCTTCCTCGACAAAACTGGGAATCTGATTCATTCGTTTTATGATTGACTGTAGTCGGTAAGCTAGAAGAGCAGTTTCCTCTTGTCTCAACACTGTGACTTCCTAAGACTAGTGAAATCCTTGTGATAAATCTCAGAGCAATAAAAAAAAACAAACAGGAGATGCCTTTATGATGATCATCTGTATTCCATTATTTAAATAAAAGTTTTGTATGTTTTCAAGAGACTTGGTTGTCGTAGCATTTTTTTTTTTTTTTTTTTTAAATAATTTTCTGCCTGTTTCACTTGCACTGTTGAACATGCTGAATGTAACTGAGACTCAGACATTTTGGATAATTAAAGAATCCCATTGACATGTCAAAAGTTGCTCAATGAGAAGGAACTGACACTGGTTGCCCAGAATCTACACGCCTTGGTGCAAAAGTATTCATAGCATTGCAACTTTTAAATATTTGGTCACATCACAGCGACCAACTTCAGTGCATAAAGATTTCAGTCTTTAGCTGTGCAAAGCCGGTGGAGACGTCACCAGACGGCTTGCGGCTGTAATGGCAGTGAAGAGTGTTTTTAAAAAAAGATTTAATCAGATTTGTATGAGAAATGAACCCCCATCAAAATACGTTACATTCTGTGGTTGCAACAATACCGAAGTGTGAAAGAAATGAACAGAAATTACGTTTGGGGAAAAATCACAGCATTTGTTTGGCAAAAAAAGTACTTGACTTCTGTCGTACCTCCAAAAACAAGTCTGTTTTCATATGCATGCTTACAGAAAACAAACTAATCAGAATTCCTTTATTGCTATTGTGCAAGAATGCATGACAAAAAAAAAAAAAAAAAAAAAAAATTTTATGGATATGAAAAAAAAAAAAAAAAAAAAAAAAAAAAAAAAAAAAAAAATCTATAGGTCAGCTAAAATCCATATAAAACAAAGTCCTTTGCTTATTTGTAGAAAGATGCAATGTGGTGGTGTCGCCCCCTGATGGTTTATTGGTATTATGTATGCGACTTCCTGTAGAGTATTTGAGTTTCTTATTCATATGTTGATACAAACTACACTTTTGTTTTAGAGTAACATTTAACAGAAAAAGAATAAGATTGTATAAAACTGCATAGTCATATACAAAATGTTATCAAATATAAAATGGTCTATTCAGCCCTTTTACTGTGAAACTGAAACTTTTTATTTTTTTTCTTAATATCTTTCAGATAAAATAGATTTTTTTTGTTGTATGTATCTAAAGAATGCTGAAAATATGCAAAAACTTACGTTTCTGGTAGTCTTTTACATTTCTCATGCTCTTGTAAAATTGTGTTTGAATTCCGTGACTTTCTGGTAGAAAAGCTATGAATCCCAGCGTTTTTCTGTCACCTGCATGTCACGCTGCTCATTCAACTTCCTCATATTTCGCAGATTTGACAGATTTCCACCGACGCTTGGCCCTTCCTGGTTGACAAACAGCTCCGTCAGCCAATAGGAATGCACCTTGCCAGGAACAAGCCCCTCCCTTTCTTGACGGATGCCGCTTTCAGCCAATCACGGACGGCAGTGACGTACTTCCAATTCAAAGACGGACTTCCGAAGCAAATGTAGCAGAGTAGCCCGTACTTTGTTTATGTCCCGCTGCTGGACTGACAGCTGTCGGAAAGCTTTCCGCGCATGAACACTCGTAACTGCGTGTCCGTCGTGGTTGCCCTCAACTTGGTGAACTTTTGTTTCGAAATGCTAGGGATGGAGCGTTTTGTTGAATGAGAAGAAGACTCGCTAGATGCCGACAGGAGGATGAACTCCATCACCGGTCGGGCTCTTGCTATCCCCGCCGCCTCAGTCACCAACTCTGGAGCTTCATCCTCTCGAGCCCTGCATGTGGAGCTCACGTCCCAGCAGGTAAACGCAAACTCCCCCCGTGAATATACTCTTCGGCACCGGCGGGAGGTGGGTGGACCGAGCAGAACTCGGACGGAGTCATGTGTTTGTGTTCTGCTGTAGTTTTACAACAGCTGCCAGAGGAAACCAGGCCTGTCAGACTGTGAGCTAGTGAGCTAGCCACAGCTAGCCTCCTCCAGCTAGCTTACAGGAAATAAACTGACCTCTTCTGGGACATCGGTGCCTTTTAATCCTCTCCACCTGCATTTGTAGTAGTGAAACGGGCCTCTTGCTGCTCCATGTAGGGGCGTCTTTACCGTAAAGTATTAATAAAATGCTCCAAGCGTCTGTGCTTCTGAAAATGTGACAGGACTTGACGTGAAGCCCATCTGCATGTGACAGGTCACTCAGCTGAGGGGGGGAAAGTAGCAGGGCATGTCATTGTATTATTTGCACTGCAATTTTATTCCCATTTTCTCAACTTCAGGCTTTATTTGAACTTTGCTGCTGATTTAAATCGGGAAATACGTAAAAAAAAAACAAAACAAAGAAAAAATCATACTCTTCTCATTCATTCATTCATTCATTCATTCATTCATGGTGCCAGAGCCTCTAAAAACAACAGTGCGTCATTGTGTTAATGTAAGCCATCATTTGAAGCGTGCTCTGTACTCACTGCAGATGACTTCATTTTGGCTCGAAACAAACAGTAAGATTCAAGGGCAAACTGGTTCCATTTGTTTGTTTTACTTTAAACCACTTCCCTCTGTCTGATTACAATCTTAAATCCCGAAGGAGTTTCTTTCACTCAATTTTCCTCTAATCATGCCTCTTAAATATCATTCAACGTATGTCTTTTTGCACGTCAACATCCGCTGCGTAGATATGAGTTGGATTCTTTTGATACACATGTGCAGTGGTCAACAAACACTTTCACCAATACGCTATGTTTCGATGCATTTTGTGTTTTAGAAATCAGGTGAGCCTTAAGATGCTTCAGTGGGAATCCTCTTTCAAAGAACATCAAATGGAGTCATAAGAACTTAAGATCAATAAACAATAAACTCTAACTTACAGTTAGCATCTAACACTGGAGCTGGGACACATTTAAAGGATCCAAAGATGAAATTAATAAAATTAATTTTGAAGTCTCTTCATTCAAAATTGTCCTTCAAAAAAGGGCTAGTTGAGACAAAACCTCCAGAATGAAGCATTTTGTCATCCAGTTTTTGATAGGAAGAGAAAAATGAAAAATCATGCAAATAGAAAGGATTTGCATACGATTAATTCATTTATTGTTTATTGTGACAACCCTTGCCCATTATTATTCCTTCCCTCTCTCTCTGCTCTTTGGTGCTTCTCTGCATCCATGCAGCCTCCTTTTGCAACTCCTCTGGACTTTGAGTTCGTAGTTCTCGTGTTTATTTGAGTTCTGGAGATGCTAATCAGCTGCCCCCACTTGTAAAAATAACGTCTAATGCATCATGGCGACTGTCAGAAAGTGAAAAATCTTGAAGTGAAATCTTTTTGAGCTGCACAGCGTCCAGAGTCAGAGGGGATAATTCTCCAAACATGCATAAAATATTTACTAGGTCATTTTTTTAAAGCCGTGTAACGTGACGGATTCAGAATATTACAATGACCCACATATGTGATAAGATTGTTCCATATGTTGCCTGTATGTGATGTGCTGTCATGTGAATATGGAAACACAGTCCATGTCAGCTGTTGACCTCATGAACACGTTTGCACAATAAAAAGCATTATGCTCTTTCCAACAGTTCGTCTAAATTGATTTGACGCACAGGACGGTCGATTTGTTTGCACCGTCCTGCTCAATCAGCAAACTACATTTACTCTAGGCTCGAAACATAAAGAGGTTCACCAACGTTAACCAAGGGAAGAGCCACAAGTCAGAAATGTGCAAACAGTGATAAATCAGGAACAAAGGATAACGGTTTCAGCCTAACAGTGCTCGACTGGAGAATAATCACGTTCAAACTTGGTCCTGTTAATGGAGGAAAGATTATTTCTGCGATCACATGTGCCTCCTGCTTATTTTTTTCTTTTAAAAATATTGCATCAGCATTGTCTTTTATTAACTTTTTGTTAACTTTAGTTGCCAGCAGGTCACTTAAGTTGGGTGTTTGTGTTGCTCTTCTGGGAAGTAAATCATTTCTCTGGAAGAGATTTGACTTTTTCGCAACAATATTTCTGGTAGCCTCTTGGAAGGACATTCGAAATACATTGTATGTGGTGACTGTCACAATTTATTCTGACTGGTGTAGTGCTGGGAAATGAAACGCCTTCAGTGATTATCAGAAAACCAGAAAATATCCACACCATCGAACGCAATGACATAATGCATTAAGTAAGACCAAATAAGAGGCCAGCATTATTCAGCATTTTTCTAAAATGGAGAAGAGATTGCAGGCAGTCGTGCGAACTTGAATTATTTTCTGGTTGTACTCCAACATAGTGGCGCTCTTAAAGAGCTCTGCAAGCTGGATCAGCACTTAAATATTTTGCTGGCGAAGAAAGTTTCACCCTTTTGGAGTGATTATAAAAACTTAAATTCAGAAAGGAAATATTGTGATATATCTTATTTTTATCCATATCTTGCAGCTCTAGTTTGAGATCAATGCTCTACCTATACATTCACATCCTCCCATTGTTATTGCCGGGAAACAGGACCAGAGCATGATGCTACCACCACCGTGCGTAACAAATGGCATAGTGATACTTGGCTCCAAATGAAATATTTATTTTAAATATTTCTAAATATTTGGAAATTAAATGTTTGGTTTGGAATTAAACTAAAAATAAATGTAATTTGCAAGCTAAATGTTTATTTTCCAAGCTAAATATTCGCTAATATTTAGGTCAGATGTAGATATAGTCGTTTAATATTTAGATAGTAGTTTAGATATTTAGTTGTAAATAAAACATTTCGTTTGGAAGCCTGGCATTTGTGAATGTAGGAATAACGTGGTGAAAGTAAACGATGACATTTTTTCCCCCACTATGACAAACTAAACAAAGCAAATTATTTCTGTTCACTTTTTTACTGTCTAACTTTACAAACAGCACCTCATACATGTGGGGAATTTGTGCAAAGTCTTTTTTCCAGGTGTTTGCACTCTGCATGCATTGTGTCCTCCGGTTTCTTTTATACCAAGTCTATTTTTAGAACCGTCTTGAATCTGTTTCAGATGCCATGGTGAGCCTTTTAGTCATGCATTTCAGACACTCGGAGCGAAGCTCGTTCTCATATAATGTGATTGTTACACTAAATGCATGCCAGAGTCACACTTTGAGACAACTTCATTTCGCTCTCAGCTGCCTTCCACGTGTTTCACTTAGCTCTGCTTTGAAGAACCGAGTTCCCTGCCGTAGCTCCATCACGTCCCTTTTTTTTTTTTTTTTTTTTTTTTTTTTTTCCTTGTCTCCGCCTGTGGTTCTCTGCAGCTCATTCGGAAATGTGCAGTGGCATTTTGGAAGGAGGGGATTTCAAAGTCCCCAGTGGAACAATCAGTTATTTTGTTTCTTAGGTTTAGTAATCTTATAGGGAATCTCATGACTTGGATTCTGCCTCTGCTCGGCTACAGGAAGCGTGCTGGACCGACCGGTCAAGGCCAAATGTAATTCCTTGTCCTCATCCTTCCCCACTGACTCACATATGCATTCATCCACGTAGAGACACATAAAAATTCATATTTACATACAAGTTTTGCTGCCAACTCCTGTGTCCAAGTTTTTAAAATTTCATTTATGAAGGTATAAGATTTCATTTATAAAGTTTTCTTCTCGCCTCCCTGATGTGAACTTCTGCAAATTATTTAAATTGGACGCAGGACGACGTTATACTGCAATATGACAGGGTTTTACTACTGCTTCAGAACAAAGACAAATATTATAAAGTTGACATCCGACACGGTGTTTAGCATCTTGCACAAGCGTTTAGCAGGGCTAGCGTTTCTAAAACAGCAGACGCTGCGCTTTCTCTGGGAAATGGAGCCCTTTAACTCAGAGGTTTCCTAACAGGCGGCCAATATTTCAAAACCTGACTTGTTCCATGAAAGACAGGCGTCAAAAGGTTGAAACAAAGGACTTTGCTGCTTTCTGTTAAACCTTCCACGTAAAGGTGAATTTATTTGCGCTGTCTTGTCGCCTGATAGAAACACAGGCTCATGACCATGTTAAAGATGATCTTTGCAAAAACAACTTCTCGCATGTCTGTGGAGGTTACAGGAATCTGTTCATGAGCTTCTCTGGAACAAAACTGAAACTGCAAACTGCAGCTCTGATGTTGGCTTTCTGCTCCAAATGAATCACGTCCATATTCTTCTCTCCTTCTCTCTTTTTTTTTTTTTTTTCCCTCCTGGTCAAACAGAGACGGTTGCGTCATCTCCGGAGCATTGCCGCCAGGAACATAGTCAACAGGAATGGTTCTCCACTGCTGGACACTTACTTCACCCTCCACCTCTGCGTAGGAGACCGCATTTCTAGAGGTCGGTGGAAAGCTTCTCTAGTGTAAAATCAAAACTTTTGGAAACGTACCACATTGTTGAATCTGAACCTTTAACTAAAGCAAAAAGACAAAAACTTAAAAAGTTGACGTAATAGAAAAATGGGAGCCAAACCGTTTTTATTTTTTTATTTTTAACATATACCTACTTTTCTGCATGTCAGAATTGTAAACCTCATCCGGGTTCTTAAGTCAGACTCTGAGTCCTGTTGTGTTGTGGGGAAGTCTGTAGAGCTGTGAGTATGTTGCCTCAAGTGTGTATTCTTTGTCATTTACAACAAAAACAAGCCATTAAAAGGCTGTATTACAAAATTTTCACCTGATGTATATATGCAAAAGTTTTAGTTTTTTTTCCTGATGGGGGAAAAAATTGACATTACTATGATCCCCTGCATATTTGCGGTTCTGTATTTGCACACTTTTCTGTGCAACGTAACTTGAGGTTGTTTGGGGTTTATGATGATTATTTTTTGTTTTCTTTGTAGAGCATATCTAAAATATTTGGGGAAAAAATATGACTGGGAAGCTGAAATAAGCGGTCACACTGCCACTTGAAGTGCTAATGGCTGGGGTTTTCAAACCATCCAATCCATGAGTTGAATGACAACAAATTTTTTTCGAGTTTAGCATTTGGATTATTCTCCTGTTAGAAGAAAACACACCTCTATTTAATTTCCATTTATTCATTGGGTATTTCTTTTCCCAGATTTTTACAAGAGTGAAGTCATTCGAGACTCACTGGTGAGTACACTTACACTTCTTTTATGTCTACTGTTCCCGGTTGAAGAAGTTGTTGTCATGGACATTTACATCATTTTGTTTGGCACAGCAAAGAAAGGACACATTCTCACCAGCAGAACTGCCTCCTAATAGCCGTTGCTTACTTGCTGTGTCTCAAACGTTTGCAAAGATTTACAAAGAGCAACGTTCCAGCAGCTTTTCTCAAAACTGTGCTCGCATACACGTCTTACTTTTAGCTATTGCATTACTATAAAAGCCAATAAGCCAGTTTGTTCTGATTCTTGTTGTGACGGCCAGATTTCAGCTGTGTGTTTTTGTGTGTTCCAGAACCCGACCTGGCGGAGCTTGGACTTTGGAATGCTCCCGGACCTTCTGGATACCTCAGTGTCTTGCTTTGTGGTTCGGATTTGGGGTGGGCAGAAGGAACAGTTCCAGCTCCTCATTGAATGGAAGGTCAACTTGGACGGCCTGAGATACACAGGGCAGCAGGTCTGCAACCTTTTTACAACAACATGTGTTCAATAAGGTGATATGTACTCTTTAGATCACTGGGAGAACAACAAGCAGCCATTTTCACACACTTAGAAATGCTGCTCTCTGTAAGACACCCTGCAACTAATTTTTAAAAAATTAATTCACCATCAGTGCACACAAGACAAGCATTACAGATTAATAATCAGAGGCGTTGATCTACCAATGACTAATTAGAAAAGAGAATGAACAATAAGAAAGGAATTATAAAAAAAAAAAAAAAAACTAAGGATATATTTTGTGTTAAATCAATGCATTTAGGAAAAAACAAAGACAAAATACAGAACATAACCAAGTGGTGCAACAAAAATAAAAAAATTTAGCATGTGAATAAGGATGCTTTTTTTTCTGATTATGTTTATTGCTATTATTTTTCTTTAATTACTCCAGGGTCAGGCAGATATTTGGGTAGAAGTGAGAAAAACGTGCTATAACATAAATAAGTCGATAAATTCAGACAGCTAAAGAACACAAAGATAATTAAAATAATGACAACCACAAACTTAGACATATTTTGCCAACATTGCATGTAATCACCACAAAGTCAGAAAACTTTGGCATATATTTGTTTTTCATTCCATCTGAGGAAAAACATTTAAGAGCTTTTATTCTTTGCCACAATATTTGCTGGAATCCACTGCAAAAACACAAAATCTCACCAAGTATTTTTGTATAGTTTCTACTTCAACTATGTCTTATTTCCACTTGAAATAAGACATCAGTAACTTAAATGTAACTTTTCAGCAACATGTATAAATTTGATGAAAGTCAATAATCCTTGACTGTATCTAAAAAAAGTACCAGCTCCATTAGCAGTTTTTTTTATTTTTGCAATTACATTTTGTGCAATTATATGGCCAGTGGAAACGCAGCTACTCCTCCATAAAGGCCAGATAAGTAGAGGATGTTTCTAATAGTTGATATTTTGTTTGTTTTTGCCACCTAACCTGTCCAGCGCTGCTACTTTGATTAGTGCCAGTCTATTTGGGCGGCCTTGTCTTATTTGCATCATACTATTTCATTTCTAGATGATGAATTGAAAAGTTCTCAAAGAGCTGTTCAAAATGTGGCCCTTATTATTTTTTTTTTTCATTACCTAAACCTCCTTTATTTAGAGGCATCAGAGTAAAAGGCTGAATATAAAAAACACTTCATACTTTTCAAGGTTTCATTTTTGTAACAAATTTAGATTCCACATGTAATTCTTGTTTCTTTCTCTTCTGTTATGATGATTTCCTGTTGGACTGACCTATGAAATTCCAACACCTTGTGCAAAACAATGTAATTTATTACTTTAGATGTGAATTTGACCTCAGATCCTGTAAGATAATGAGAAATGTATGTATAGTTTCACAGCGTACGTAATGGTGAGCCACCTTTTCTTTACCGCAGACGTATAGATTTGAAATATTTACTGGCTAAATGCATAAATCTGTACAAGTCATTCATCTTTGCACAGATGTGCAGCTTACCAGGCATTCTGGCTTCAAACGATGTTCCTTTTAAAGCTTTTCTCTCCGCCCCAAAAGGACGGAACGTCAAGGATTTCCAAGTCCGTATCTGTTTTTTTTTTTTTTTTTACATTACTCCAAAGCAAGGCGGCGCTACGCTGCTTCTGGATCTTCTTAAGATCTTATTTTTCCTTTACATTGAAAAATTGTAACCTTGTCCACCAAAGTTTAACCGTTAACATGTGTAGATCTGAAGACGAACTGTTTTCACTGTCAGTAATTTTGAAAAGTGTTCCTAAGCCCCCCGCGGGACAGTGTCTGTTTTTAATGCAGAGCCGTCTGCGGATTTGTACCTTCTCTCAGAATATATTGGACGGTCACGATCTCGACTGTTCCTCAGATATCGAGTTTAAATTGCGTGCAGATCGTTGCATTAGGTTTTAATTTACACTGCGTGTAAGGCCTTGACATTCTATTATTGTTGTTGTTATGTTTTTGTTGGAGGCAGGGTCGTAATTCCTTACAGTAAATCCCACATTCCTTTCAGATTTTCGAGCACTGTAAACCCGTGCTGTAGTAAATCCCACGTTTCTGCATTCCTTTTTCATTTTATGCTGCGGTAAATCTAATCTTTCCTACATTCGAACAAGATAATGTGAGTGTAGCTCGCTTTTATTCCAAACTTGAGGGAAATTAGTATGATAAATGTTTTAGGTAGTAAAAAATTTTATTCCTGTAAATTACATTTACAATACAGAAAAGAACTTTTTTTGTTTTTTTTTCTTTCAGACATTTCAAATCAGTGCTGAAGTCATCAATCGTGATGTTTTGGTGCTTGCAGCATTGTTTGATCTTCTACATTAAACACCAAGTATAAAAGTTTAATGCGTAATGTGATGGATTTTGTAAGTCGGCGGGATATTTCTAAGATTCCAATGGAGGAAATCACTTTGGTGTCTGTCTTGAGTTTTGCACATTGAATGGGGGGAATTCAGTCTCCAAGTACTTCAGAACAAACCCTATGGTTTTGCCATTCCTTCTCAGTGGGACCGTATTCCAAGCTCATAAACAGATAACTCAGTTTCATGCACATCCAGATGTCTGTTGTACTTTGTTCTCTCCGACTCGGTCCCCATATTCATCCTCTACCCCCTCGCTTTGCCCACAGATTCGATCCAGATACCCAAATGAGATCATATTTGGGCTGAATGATGGCTACTATGCAGCTGACTTTGATCACAAGGTAGAACCTTTGTCTCTCTTTTTATTTCTCTAAGGTTTTGCACAATTATGAAATGGTTGATCCCAGTGTCATTAGTCATATTTGGACGACGGCATTAAACACATGACTTGTTCCAGGATCCGTCAGAGCGGAAGAACCACAGCCTGCTTCAGGTCGACCAGAGTTCAGTCAGGAACTCCTACAGCGTTTTCTCTTTGCTCAGGTAAGAGTCCCGCCACCATGCAGAGTTCTATCAAATATTGACAGTCCAGTTTGTCGCAGTGTAGTTTTGCTATGACAAGATCACTTGTTGGGCTTTTGCTGCAACCTGCTGAATAGACAGGCTAGATGGTGCTGAGTTATCCCTGTTGTTTTGAGAAGCAGTCTTTTTCTGTTTTGGTTCATTCCTCTTTTTTTTTTTATGATTTTGTTTTTCATTTCTCCAATTTGGATTAGTTGTAGCCCCAAAATGGGCTCTTAGTTTTCTATTGATGTCATGTAGTAATTATAAAAGCAGCTTGCTCTGACTGGTACACAATTTAATTTTCAAAGTGGAAAATCTCACTAAAAATATTTTGGTTTGAACAAAAAAAAGGGGTTTCGCCAAAAAAGAGGCAAATGTTAGCATTTAGCATCACACATGCTTTCATCCTGCACATTCGGCTTTCAAAAAATGTTGCGAAACAGGAAGTTAAATTGGAAAGGGGGACTACAGAAACTAGGCAAAATTCAGTTACAGCGGTTGGTCGGAAAAGAAGGAAGTACAGAAAACCTTAAGATACTTTTTTCAGATTTGATGAATAGTTGCAATGACTGGTGAGAATGGTAAGTCTGAGCAGATTTTCATTCATAGTTGTGATTACAGCTTCTTGACTGATCAGGGATCTGCGACCTTTACAAACCAAAGAGCCATTTCTGCCCTCAGTCCAGCTAAATAAATCTATCCTATATAATGATCTATTATAGGAAATTTGTGGTCATATTTAAAGAATCTCCACTTTATTTCTGGTGTTAGATTTTGAAACGAAGAAATCCTAAAACATGAATAAAAAGAAGATTCTTCTTTGGAAAGTGTATTTTTCTGGAAAATGATCTAAACAAAACGAGCAGTTGCCAATGCACTGATGAGGGGAAAAAATAAATAAATACTACTTACATTTGTGCCATTCTGTTTTGGAAATTTATTCCATGCAAAAAACTAAAACAAACCTCTAAAAAAAATATATATGCGCCTAAAAAAAATACAATAAAAATATTTAAATTTGTTATATCTGAATTATTTTAAAAGCATCGTTATCTGTTTACTCTTCTCATTTGAAGCTGCTAACTTTCATCCCGTAGCTCTACTTTTTGTATGTTAGAATATTTTCACCCACCAGATGGCGCCATATGGACAGCTAACAACAGTAAGCCCTGATAAATGAAACTGTCTCATCTTTAACCTGATATGAGACGACAGAGGCTGCAATTTACATCATGTTTACTGGGCAAAACGGGGGGGAAAAAAAAATGTCAGATTTTAACCACCTTCTCTGTATTCTGGCGCCAAAAACAGGGTGGAGGTATTTGGAAAATGTTACCTTAAAGCCACAGAGAAACGTTGCTGCTTACGAGAAGGGGGAACCCTGGTTCTGTCGTTGAGGACACGAGCCAAAAAGGAAATCCTAGGATTTGTTGACAAACACAGGTTTCTTGCTCCACAGCTATATTTAAATGCGGTAACATGTAAATGCTACCTTCTTAATTCCAAAGGGCTTTTCCCCCCTCAAGGGAAACCCTCTGTTAGCCCGAGTCCGATCTTATAACAGCATAATCACATCCAGTTTGCCCATGGAAATGTATATCTGGATGGTTTTATTTAGACATTCGTAAAATAGGATCAGGATCCTGTCATTAGGAGAGCTGTGACATTTCCACTAACATTTTCCCTCTTTTGGGGGGTGGGGGTTGGATATGCATCACAGAACTTTATAGGATCGAGGAAAAAGGGAATTATGCCAAAGTCTGGTGAACCTTCGCAGCGCTCCTTTATTACTGAAGTGGTCACGGTTTATGTTTATATCAGCCGAGACCGTTGCCTCCCGAGGAGCTCGCCGAAGGGGAAAAAAAAAAAAAAAATCCCAGTTTGAGTCATAACTTCTCTGACCTGTGCTCTTAGGTTTTCTATTATTACAGCCTTCATCCACATCCTCTTCCTTGTATGTCTGCCCTGTGGGACTCTACAGAGTTTAACACGCTCACACAGAACTCCCTTCTTCCATCACACCGCTCTGCCTGCTGCTCCTCACACTCCCCTCCGCTAAACCCCCCGTCACAGGTTTCTCTTGGCTTAATATACGCTCACACACATGGGCTTTGATTATGTACAGTAGAATGATTAATTAGATGTTGTACACTCCAACAGGGACTCACCTCTGACCCCCGTCGCCTGAGATGCAAAGCCGTAGGTTTTTAGTTTCTGTCCCTCATTTTTCAAACTGCATTAACCTTCGGTACGCTGATGTACTGCTAGTGGATACATGCAGAGTTTTGTCGAAGTATTTGGACCCTTGGACATTTTTTTTTTCACACATTTTCACGCTGCAGCTACAAACTTTAAAGGGGCAGTCTTATGTAAAATTTACTTTTTTGAGCTTCACATTATGTTGTCATGCTATTCCTTCATTAAAAACGTACCTGGATTCTTTCATACATGTTTGAGAAATCCTTGAATCTCCCATGGCAATCTTTCAGCTGTGCAACATGCTTAGTGGCGGCACATTCAAGGGCTCTGGAATTTCCAAGCTTTCAAGCAACTCCCCTATTCAGCTCCTCCAGACTAGCCAGCAGAAGTTAGCAAACAACTGGTGTAACTGCTGAGCTCACTATGCAAGCTACTTCTCTAAAAGCATTGTTATAGGGTGAATAGATGAGTGATGTTGTGATTTCCTGAAGGGAAACGGTTGGAAAGTGCAGGAATTTTTTTTTTTTTTCCTTTAAGAGACAGCGGCTCAATTTTAAGGTGCTATAATACGAAACATACTGAAAGATTCTTAGATAAATTTAGGTCTGGGTTTTGACTGGTCCACTCTAGGAAAAATATATGTTGGTTTTAATGTGGGGTGCAACAGCAAGTCATCCGGTTAATAAATTGGCCTCTATTTTCTTAGTGATTGGTTATTGGCCGATACTCACAAATATCTGAAATACGGTCAACAGTAGTTCCCACTTTTGCCAACTTTGCAACTGTGTCACTGTCATGAGACAGATGAAGCATTATTGGACAAAATCATAATCTGCAGATTAGGCTCTTATTGGTGATCGGGCAGAAAACTGCAAACAGTGCAATCATTAAAATGCACGCCGAATTCTTCGGATTTTATGAGGAAAAGAAATTAAACTACGACTCGTTTTTCTCTGCCACAATTGTTCTGACACATTAAGTAGATTGAAGTTTTGTGGTTGTGAAGTGATAAAATGTGAATTATGCTCCACATTACTTTCCACTTGATGTGGGTGGGATTCAGCTATTCCTTGTAGTGGGACGAAGAATTATGTGAACATCTGACAACACATACATCTTTTTTTCCCTCATCAACGCTGCCTGTATCTTTCTCGAACCCTTTGAGAATAGTGACGTTTTTCCGCTTTGAGACAACTTCATTGTTGGATTTGGCTCTGTGTCCAAGAGCAAATGCGTCTTTCTCAGACCTGACTGTTAACAGAAAACATCATAAGCCCACTTCAGCAAAAAAGAAATATGTCAGTCATCTGTCAGCAGACGCGGCCCGCTTTTCAGCGTGGACCCACTTGTTGACATCCTTCGCTCGCGTGAATAAGCGCGGCGATGTGGGCTCGCGAGCTCAGATGGCGAGATGAAGAGACGAGCGTCCGTATCATCAATCAGCCAGCTTTTTGTCTCCCTCACACAGGCTGAGGTGAAGGGCAGACTGCATCCTACACAGAGACGGGGCCCCTGTGTGGGTTGAGTGAAAAAAACCCAAAGCAGACGGTGACGAAGATGATCCAGCTGCTCAACAAAGCACTTTTTCCCTCCCCCTCTCTTTAGCATTGCTTGATGTTTAACAGTAAGAGAGGGAGGGCTGGTGAAAGATATTATTGGCCCACATCATCCAGCTGCATATTTGACTGGTTGAATATTAACAAGACGGCTTGACAGTTGGGAACTGTTTCAGCTTAAAACATCTCAGTCGTCCGCTGCGGCATGCCTGCATTAATGGCAGTCTAAAGTGCCTTTCGAGTGGAAATCCTTGAGTGATACTCACAGCTCTTTGAAGGTTAAGTGTTATGTACTCACTCAGAGACACTGAGTAGTCTTTCGAATGACAACAAAACCCGTGTGCATGCTCTATATTAAAACACTGGCTCCAGGGACACATGGGAAACATCATTCTTGAGGTACAACTTATACGGTTCAGTGCAGTGCCTCAAACTCCTGGACCCGTACAGGGGGGGAGACTTTCTTTTCTTCTCCTGTGATTAAATCCATATGCAGTCTGTGCTGGCCTACTCACTATTCACCGTCTGAAGTATGCATTTATGTACAGTATGTGTCCACAGAAGCAGTGTGCAGTAATGACGAAGCGCAATGGGAGGTCCTGTGCCTCCCGAGACTGTTGAAGGGATAATGTTTTCCTTCACACAGGACCGCTCGCCTGCTTCGATGGATGATCGGAGGAGCTGTGGGATGCTGTTAAGATTCTCCTTTAATAGGGCAGCTGGATCCGAGTCTGCGGATGACCTTAGGGTGTCAGCAGGCACCAAGCTGACTGGATGAGCTTAAAACTGTTGCAGCAATTTGGAGACTCCTGTTTTCATTTCATGCTGCTGGAGAAGACTTCCGACGTAAACATCGGAGATTGCACATTTAGTCTGTGTTTTACTCTTAAGACCACCTGAATGCAAAACATCTTTGACGGTTACATTTTTTCTTCAATATTTGTTCTTTTTACACGCAGCTCGTGACATAATTACTGCTTTGCAGAAAACAAATCATGTGCTACGAATTTGTAGATCTATCTAAGCTATTATTGTGTAAATGAAGGCCTTCCCTTACCAAGCCTGCCACGTACTGGCTTTAGTGACCTTGTAGTGTATTTACTTTGTTTTCAAGTACCAACTCAGGATGGTAGTTGTGTCTATAGCTGATTGCTAATCTGCAGCTTTACAAATAATAAGTGTTGTTTTTTTTTCTTTTTTCCGTTTGGTTTGGCTGCAACAATCAATTTTCTACAGGTGATGGGTGTTTCCCTGGAAGAACAAACACAGTAACTTTCAAAACATATGAAAATATGATTGAATGCAATTACTGTGTTCAGTTTAGCGTTTCAAATCACACTTATTTTTGTGGCTGGTGTCCTAAAGAAGCGTATTATCAACATGGATGATTTTAATGGTCAGTATTAGAGTTTGGGGGGCTACGATAGCTGTGTGATGCAGTCACAGCCGTACAGTTACCTTAAAAAGAAATGATGAAAAGCTCTTTCCGCGACTTTTACTGTTATCACAATAGTACCGCAAAATATTGTGATCAAACTTTTAAGTGCATGCCGCCCATTCCTACTCACTGGGAGAAGAGGAATTACAGCTGAGTCTTTCTGGTTTAATAAACTTAAGTAAAAATAAACTAATAGTAACTTTGGGCAACTATTTGGTATGTTGTAAATGTAGAATATTTCCATGCACTCATCAAGGCACTTCTGTAATTATCTTGAATTGCCTCACTGCATGAATCCTTTCTGACCCTTTTGAGGCTTGACTTGGTTTCTTCTGAAGCTCTTCTTCTTAAGCTTGCTTCTTTGTTGTTCTGTAAACATGGCTTTTAGCAAGTTAGCAGAGAACAAGCCATCAGCCTGGAGGAACACCTATAGGCCTCTCTTATCTTTCATTCCGTGTAGATGGAAACAATGGTGAGGTGATGTGAATAACAAGTGCTTAAATGTGTTGACATTCTTCTGTGATGAGATTAAAGATGGAATTTAGAAGTGTTGTTGAATTTGATTAGGTGTTTTGTTCCCGGCTGAGATGTTAAGGTGGGCGTTACCCCTGCTTTGTTGTTTTGAATTGGTTAATTGGTGGCCCTGTTCACCTACGACTGTTTGGACGGTGGTGGTCTAAAATTACTTCATGGGCGTCAACAGTGTTTTTTTGGAGGATGCTTTGAGAAGAATGCAGGGCAGGCATTAGGAAAAATTAGGATAAGAGCAGCATTCTTCATGTTACATAATATCCTTATGTATTGAAAAAGCTGTTATGTGCCTGTACATTTTTTTGGGTTTTATGCAGCATAAAGCCCCATCACATGTTCAAAGTACATGCTTTGCTTCTCAAATGCTCCTGGTTTGAGTAGCGCAAGTCAACTGTTACTGTGTTTCCATTGACCTTATAACTGCACAATTTGACTTTTTGAAAATACATTTGTTTAATGGAAATGCACCAATTAAAAAAGAAAAAAACATTTTTTAAAATAAAAAGTTAATATATATATTTGGCTGCATCAAAATTAGTTTACGTTACAAACAATAAAATGGAAACATTTTTTCACATTACGAGTCACATGATCAACAACCGGATGTTACTTCTGGGAGAAACCACAAAGAAGATGACACCAAGTGGTGGTATTTTTTTTAATGTCTTATTATGTGAACAAGCTTGTTCAGCTGTGATTTTAATTGTTTATTTAATGTAAACACCGAAATCCAAAAGGTTTGTTTTGACATTAGTGGAACATGGCACATTTTGCTCACATTTGTAAAGGAACAGCAGCTTTTGTCAGGATGTGGGAAATTACTTTTGATGGGTTTTTCTCCATTTTTCTCTTAAAGAATCAACTGACCATCCTGGAATCAAATTTCAATGCTCCAGATAAAGCAGAAATTAAGTCATTCTGCCAGCGTCAATTTGAGTTTAAACATGTGTCATCCCAAGGTCTGAATAATCATCAGTGCAGAGTAAGTTTGTCACAATACTAAGAACAATACTCCGCAATTTGACACCATGGCAAAATTTTTTCAGGCACTTTTTTTTTTCGACTTTAGGGCAAAAAAAAAATCCTCATGATTGTAACTGGTGAGATTTGATCCCCAGTATATTCTTGACCAGACATTAAAAATGGAGAATGGTATGATGGAACATTTTTGTGGTTTCGAAATTGTCACTTATTACTGTTTACCTTGACTCTAGTAACTGGCTCATGCCTACTTTTTACTTTGCTGGTGTTTGTTTGAACCCTCCTGTTAAACGGCTGAGCGGTTTGGTCCTCAAATGGACCAGGGGTCAATATCACTATGAAATATTATAAGACAATGTTAAAAAATAGTCTCTTTCTCTCTGTCTTAATCTTTTCCTTTTTTTTTTTTTTCTCACATTTTCTCTTGCGAATCTTTTCAAACCAGAGGACACGTTTGTATTTTCAACCTCCTTCCTGGCCCTGATTTTCCAAACCACAGGTGCTGGACCATAACCTGGAAACGCTCACAAATATATGTTAAACAAACAGTCTTGATTGAAGTGGTCATTTTTATTTTTGTTTTTCTCATTATTGATGATTATTATTACTGTTTGTTATTAAATTGCTTATTTTACAATATCTATAAAGCCATATTGACAATTCTAATGTTGCCTATTATCAAGCAAAATTAGGACATTTTAAAGGTAGAATTTCATAGTTGCAGAAACTCGTTCCTTGGTGAAAAAGATGAATAAAGTTGTTTGATATGTAGAAGGAATCAAAGGTTGAGTCTTAGCCATAACATCCTGATAATCTGTGCCACAGCTGCAATGTTCCTCCTGCGAAGGAAATTAGCACAGTCTGCACAGCATCCTTACTGCAAAGGGCTGTCCCTCTGTGGGCGCTCAGTTCCCTGTACCGGTCTTCATGCTGTGTCGCAATGGGCCGGCGTTAGGCCAAGCCCGGGAAGGGGATGTGGGGACGGACATGCGTGAAAAGCGGAGGAGAGATAACTGCTTTAACCCGAAGGAATGGGCCATATCTGATGCTCTTTTCACAATCACCCAAACAAACGAAGCTGTCAAAGCAGATCCACTTTGATATGCCGGGGATCTATCTCTGATTGCCATCACTGTCACCTCAAGCAGATTGAAAACGTGGGTTGAAAATCTGCAGTGATCTTTGTTTGTTTGTTTGTTTGTTTGTTTTTCTTGAAGAACAACTTCAGCCTGGGTTGAGTTGTCATTTAAGTAATATTTTTGCGAGGTTGGTTGCCAGTGTGGGGCTATAATATCCAGAGATTGCTATGTGAATTTCATAACAACAAAGCCCCCCAGGATTAGTAAAATGACCCAGCTACATTGTGGGCTCGTTAAAAAAAAAAAGAGCCTATTAAACTAAATCCACTCAAGGGGGAAATTCTTGTGCGCTGAAAGCAAGGACATACCTAGAGAGAGGCCTCTTATCCTCCTGATGGCCAGACCACAAGCCTTGCCTGTAATCCAGTTTCCAGTGTGAAAGTTTTGTCTTTAATATCCTCCTCATATCAACAGATATTAAAAATTTATGGTTCAAAATGACACAACCCATTATCTCATTCTTTGACACTAAAATTCGACTTTAGTTTTTCTGCTTCAGGGCAAAAAGTTGACCAATATTGATTCTGTTTGCGAAATGCCACGGAATATATTAGATTAAAAAAAAAAAAAAAAAAAAAAAAAGATTATTTTAACCTTTAAATTTTGAAGTTTGCAGACGATTCTTTGGCATCTGTTAGAATCGCCCTTTGAACTGCTTCGGTCAAATGTTTTGGGTTTCCTCCCAAAAGCCTCCCGCAGCACTTTGCTGGAATTCTGCCCCAGTCCTTCTGAAAGAACTCGTGTAACTGAGTCAGGTTTTGTAGGCCACCTCGATCTCACACGCCTTTTCAACTCGAACCAGAAATATTTGCAATATTTGAGACTCCGATCAGGGCTTTGTGATGCCCCTTTCAAAACATTGACTTTGTTATTCTCAGCCTCTTTGAGAATTATGTTTGGGTATGCTTGGGGTCATTGCCCATTTCGAAGCTTTAATTTCCTGGTTGATTCCTTGAGTTGTTCCTTCAGTTTTCTGCATATGTGATGCCATGTGTTTCATGAAATGCACCGGTTCTTCCCTCAGCAGAATGACCGATAACATCTGACAAGTTACTTCAAAGCGGGGATGTTGTCAGACTTGCAAGCTTCAACCTTTCTTCTGGAAAATACAGCAATCCATTTAGTAGAAATGGATTACTACATTGGTCGGTGTTACCAAATGCTGTAATGTCAGTTTCGTTAAGCTAACAGTTACATGGCCTTTTATGTTCCATTTTGCATTTTGGATTCTTACTCACTGAGCCACCCTTTAGTCTATATCAGTACAAAATTCATTTCACTTTGTGTAATGACTCTCCTTTACCAGTTTTTCGCATCTTCTCCAAATCTTTTGTTCTGGTGTAACATTTTGCATCAAACAATTGTGGAGGTCCATGGTTCTCCTTGTATGTCGGCTTATTCATCAAGATTGTTCCATGATATCATTTAGGGAAGGAGTGAATTGTTTGATGTCTAAATTTGCTTAAAAATGGGTCAACATTTGTGGTTTCGATCTCACAAAATGTGAGGAAGTTCAAGTAATCAGAATTTCTTTGCAAGACACTGTAACTGTTATCTGCGACAAAGGGTGCATTCACACCTGCCATGCTTAGTCCGCTTTAATCAAACCGTTTGTCTCGGCAGTCTGGCTCGTTTGGGGAGGTGAGAATATGCAATCAAACTTTGATTCAGATTAAAAAAATCTAACTCTCATAAGAGATGTTAAGAAGTTTTGCTAAGAAAAAAAAAACCCTAATTCAGCACATCTGTTATTCTGTCCTGAGGTTCTGCTTTATGCACAGTAACGGCACCTGCTGAACTGCAATAAAATGTATCCAGCCATAATTGCAATACCACTGCTTTCTGTTTGTCATGTGATCTGTACACCATATCTGCAGTGCTTGCACTTCTACTTGGCAACTTTACATATTGTCAGTTCTGCGGAGCAAACCGTTTTTGGTTCGTGTTATTGGTATCTCCAGAAACCGCAAGAAAATGGAAGTGTGCAGTAGTAAAAACAAAAGAGCTGCCACCATCTCTGTGCAAGCACCATATGGGTAGCGCTGACGCATCCACTTGGAATGAGGTCATCTAACTTCAGCCTGACACTTTTATTGATAGTTGTCAGTTTCCCTTTCTCAGTTTCTGCTCTTCAGCTCATTCCCACCATGGGAGAATTTTGCCTCTTGATGAGTTCGGTCCCACGGGTTTTGCTGAGCGGGCTTCGTCTCTACTTTGATGGCCTTTGGATTTGAAGCGAGCATTCTGAAACGTTAGCTCCTTGTGATTGATGGTTATAATAATGTGTTTGCCTGTCATTTGTGTCCTGATGTTGCAGTTTCCTATTCCAGTGATGACAGCGACATGGAATTTGGAAATCGTTGTGGCTTTAGTTAATTAGGGGGTTTGTCTTTGCTTTACCGGGACTGATGGGTTTAGGCCTGCTGGACAATGTTTAGGCTGAAGGAAGGCCAGATTTGTTGTGACTGAACGTCGTGGGCATCCGGGCTGCAAGTTGAACTGGTCGATCTGGTATTTGGAGTGAACTCCGTGTTGTTTTTGCTCATTATTTAATGTCAAAACTTTTCATTAACCTCTGCAGGAAAACAAAACAAAAGAAACAAAAAGGGATAACAAACACTGCACAATCACGGTTCCTCACATGGGAGCAATCATAGTTCTTACTGTGTCATGTAAACAGTCACAATAAAGATCCAAACCGAGCTTGAATTTATTTGTAGTTCTTCTCGTAAATAACAATTTTTATTCAGCTAATCAGTTTAATGACCTCTTAGCGGTCCTGTTCCAAGTTAGGGATGTCCTGGTGGTCCAATGTGTTTGAATTATGTTGTTAATGGTGACTTTGTCTTATGCTTCCCCTCTGGCAGGCTTCACACAGCACAGAGAGTCATCAAGCAGACCCAAATGACAGTTCAGAACTACGGCAAGGAGATTGAGGAAAAACTAAGAACGACGGCGGCTTGCACTGAGCGGGTGAGCCAGTCTTCCAGGACCTTTTAGTCCCCATTAAATATGCAACATAACTGTGTCGGCAACTTGTTGTAAAGGTGTCCCGTTTGAATATTATGTGAAGCGACAATATAAAGAGGATTTTTTAAAAACTAAAATCTTTGAGAACATACCAGTTTTCTAATTCTCTAGTCAATGTGCTGCAATGGATTTCAGTATTGTTAAATTTTCCGATTCAGGGTGGAACGCTCCAACATCATCTTCCTGCATGTTCAACACAGTTACGTACAGACTCCATCTAACATATAAGTCAGTCTGCTGCCTCGCCGATATGCACCACTGCTACAGCATTTACACAACTGTGATTCAAATATGGCAGCAGTGACCCTTAATATGATGCAACACCGTTCTAATGCTCCATCTGTGTTTAAAGAAGAATCATTCACTCAAAATTCAGAGTTGGAGGTGAAACTGGCAGCATTACCTCTGTCCTTTATGAGTCTTCTAATGATTTTTTTTTTGGCTCTCTGTGGCTTTCAGAAAACTGATGCAGTTAAATAGTTTGAAATCCAGCTTCCCTCTTTTGTTATTCTTTAACCCCAACACGACAGAGCAGCAGCACTTGCTGTGATCAGCAGCTAGTGATCCATGAAAAAGGATTTGTCAGTTTTCGGAGATTTGTTTTAAGAAGCAACAGATTTAAAATGTATTTTCACCTGCTGTTGCCGCCCTTTTTAAATATTTCTTGAGCGTTTTTTCAAATGTGTCAGTATTTGTGCTTGCATACTTACATTTATGTCGTCATGGCATTTTTTTGTTCTTGCTGTATTTATTGTTAATGAGGGCATTCTCTGCTTACAGTAATCCAAAATGCCCCCTTGGCACTATAAAGATAATGTGAGCTTAACCTTGGAATGGGTGTGAACAATATTCTTATGGCAGATATCAATTACATGAACAGATTTGCTTGTTTTCAGGAACATTCATGATTTTTCACTTCATGTTTATCAATTTTACAGATGGCTGAATATACATATATAAAGACTAGCTGCTAATTCAAATATGACATTGGTCAAGCACACCAATTAATGCTGTAGAACTATGGTGCGATCACGAAACTACGGCAGCTAGTTTCTCTCATAACAAGCAAAAGCAGAATCTGCCATGACAAGTACTTAGATTTTGTGATTTTTTTTTTTTTTTTTTTTTACCACCCAAAGTCTGGGATGGAATTGTATGCTAAAGATACAAAGTGAGAAGTCATTATAGCCTTAAGGCAGCTTCAGAATGTTTTCATGGATAAACTACAAAGTGGATAAAAAGTAATATCACACCGCCTGACTGATAAAGCCCTGAATCAGATCCCCTATTTATGTTTCCTCCTCCTGTCATAACCCTCTCTATGATCCACAGAAAAATCAAGAAAACATGTTTAGCATTTTTGGAATTGGCAGCCACGCAGCTGTGAAAACAAAGCACCAAACCCAGCTTTGAATTTATGTTAAATCACTGCTAAGATTTCTGATCCAATCCCATGCACTGGCACTGCTGGTAAATGTGTTTTCGAAGCTCTACGGTGAGTGAATCAACGCAGTGCAGTAGCAGAGTAATTTTAGACGAATACAAATGCTACAATTTGATTTCAGTTCATAAATATGGGCAAAAATACAAGTAATCATTTCCGAACTCCGAGTGGCACACTTACTAGCATCTGGGTTGCCATGTTTTGTTCACCTGTAAGAATACAAAGAAAACCTCCGTTGCAAAGAGAGCCAAAGCTAATGCTAAGACGCTAACCTTAATCCGGATTGTATCTGCCCTTCAAGGACTACAACCGAGAACCAATTTAATTTTGACATTTTTTTTTTCACTTTCGAGCTTAAAGAACAACCACATTAGCATGTTAGAAATTATCTGGAAAATTAACTTTAGGGTGGGCTAAGTGCACCAAGATTTTAAATCTTTTTATTTTTTTAAATTTACATTTAGCATTTTTGCTAAATTAAAAATTGTTTTTGCTACTTGTGTAACAGTGGAAGTGTGTCCACCATCGGGAACTTCCATGTTAACATAAAGGTAGGGAGAGGTAACAGCAGTGTAAGCTTCTTAAGGGGAGAGAAAACACTGCTAGACAGATTAGTTTTGAGCTAGTTGAATTATCTAAAGCAGTCGACAGTCTCAGAACGCTCTAAGATTGTCACAAAAGGACAATCGGCGCAGAAAATGTAAAGTTGTGTCACATGAACCTCCTTGAGCCGCAGCAAAATTGCCAAGCCTTGACTGGTCTGCGGCGACAAAAAGGTTGGGGACCTCAGATCTAAAGGATGAAATCGATGCGCAATTAATGACTCTGCCAGACGCTGAATTTAAGAGGTAAAGTATTAACAAAATTAAATGAACTGAATTCATGTAAGTAATTCTGGAGTGATTGTTAGAGGTGCCAATAATAGATTTGGGGATTTTTGTTTCAAATGTCCTGCAATTAAAGATGAATTTAGTTCAAGACCTTTTAAAGCACATCTTTACCACAGTTCTCAATAAATGTGCCAATCACTGCTCTTTATACTTTTAATAGTATTTTGCTGGTCATGCCTTTACGTACCCTTTATGCCGAACTGATTTTTGACAGCTGGGGGGGTTTTCATGTCCACCGTTAGAGTCAAATCTGTGAGAATTTATGCGCTGCTGCACATATACTAAAACTTAA
The DNA here is from genome assembly GCA_010277015.1 of Poeciliopsis turrubarensis. NCBI lineage: Eukaryota > Metazoa > Chordata > Actinopteri > Cyprinodontiformes > Poeciliidae > Poeciliopsis > Poeciliopsis turrubarensis. The sequence continues at coordinate 299,690 of VMRN01000011.1, read as the reverse complement.
AGGGTTTTAGAGCAGCTGTTACAGCTGTTGCTTTCCCTTGTGTTCTTTTGATATACTTCTCTTCTTTTGTGTTCTGTTTCCCAGACCCTCACCTTGACTGTGCAAGCTGCCCTCCAAGCTTCAGCCTTCCCACAAAAATGTTAAGCCTCTATCCTCTTTGGTACAAAGGATCTCCTACAAAAACCTGTCTCTGATATTTCTTCCATATTAAAACATTCCTCAAGACCTTTTTCAGTGCCCAAAATCAGCTAATAAATCACACAATCCCTGTCTTCTAGCTCTCTGTTAAAAGTCTTGTAGAGTGGAGTGAGCAGGGCATTGTTGGACTCTTCTAAGGGTTTTTGCCTTTTCAGAGCTTTGTATGAGCCCCATGCACATTATATTGAGCCTGGATCAAGGGAGGGCAAAGTGGCCCTTTTCCCCCCTCTCACCCACACTCTGCCATTAATCTGCTGGTTTCTAACATGTCCCCCACGCCCGCTGCTTATTTACTCAGCTGACCCAATGCTGTTTGATGTTCAGTAGGAGGCAGACAAGGCCCTGCGATGCACACACACACACACACGCACACACGCACACGCACGCCTGTGACCCGCTTCTCAACTCCCTGCTCAGTGAAAGTGTAGGAGGTTCAAGGTTCGTGCCAAAGCCAGAGGTGGTTAGCATGCGAGTGCCACGGTCGCCAAGCACCCAGGACATGGAGGTTCTATCAGTCGTCTTGCTGTTTTCCCCTCGAGGCCCTTAGTGATTTGCCAGAAGAGTCCATATCTCTGTTCCCCCTAGATCCACGCAGCGATCGCTATCTGATTGTTGTGAGATGTCACAGTCCCGCCTTGCTGTGCAATCAAATATGAGCTCAGTCTCTCCCAGATCTTCCTTCGTCCATCTCATTCTCTACTTGAACGTTTTTTTTTTTTTGTTTTTTTTTATCCAACAACTCGTACAACAATCGTTTTTGCTCTTATGAAGGTGTGGTATGCAACTTTTACAAAAAAAACACAGATATGTTCTTTATATATTTAAGGATAATCTGTGAAAAGATTGATCTCCTCCACTTCCTCCCTGAGTTTCTATCGCTATCTGTAGAAATGCTCCGCTTCCGACCACAAACACACCAATCAGAACCAGAAGGAAAGTCTGAGCGCTGTCAATCATCCTCTTGTACTCTATCCTCAATTTGCTAATGGCGGAGAAACGACTCACCCTTACAGGAAAACTGTTTGCCTGTTATTGGAGGTCATGCTAACTAGCCTGCGCATGCTGCAGCGTAGCAGAGAGTGAATGGGCTGATGAGAGACGCCACACAGAGGGTGATTGACAGCGCTAAGACCTTCCTCCTGTCTCTGATTGATTCCTTTGTTTTTGTTTGTTTTCACAGACAATCTGTCATATTATACTGTCATGACATAGTGACAGTTCCAACAAAAATATGTTTTTTTTTATTTTTATTTTTTTTGTCATACTGGAGCTTTAAATCTGAGTTCTTTTATGGAGCACTTCTGACTTAATATTTTTCATTTACTGCCAACTGTTTTGTGTGTGTGTGTTTTGTTCCACATCTGGATCTTTCTGTCCATTCAGCTGTTCCTTTTTAGATAGTTAACACTCTTCAAGACACACCGCCCACCATTCCATAGAGACATGAAGGAGGCACACCCTACAGAGAGCGCAAGATGTTGACTAATGACTCAGATGCTTGTGCTAGTCAGGGAACATCGTGTGAGAAATGCCAAAGTTCTGTTTGGATGGATTTTATTAGATTTTATTAGAAGCTGTCTATTCGTCTTTCCCCACCTCTACATTAGATATACCTGCATCCTTCTGCCTCGACACTTCCCTGTGGATAGTTTCCACTTCCTCTGCTGCCGCTCCAAGCACATTCCTCCAAGTGATGAAACACCGATAATGCCACTGTCTGCATCAGTTTAGAAACACGCCTCGTGTTTACACCTGCTTGACTTGACATCTCGTCAGGTGGAGGTTGGGGAAACTGGGGAAGCCAAAATAGAGATGCTGTGTGTGAGGGAGGAAAAAAAACCTCTGCACTCATCCTGAGTTAAAGTGGAAATTAACAGCTGAGTCTTGCTGATCATCAGTGGGTACATTTGGGCCGATTTTTGATGAGGATTTTCTAGATTTTATATTTTAACAAAATGCTAGAGGAAAAAATATTTCTGCAGTTTTGTTAACTCTTAAGGATTGCCCATGGAAAATTTTCTCTTTAAAAATAAAATGGCAGAAACACTTAGGTTTGCAAAGGTGCAATAAGCTCTACAGTGGGAGAGTTTCTCTGGGTTCTCTGCCTGGAGTGATGAAGTACAAAGAAGAGCCAGTCAGATGTTCAATTTTAACAATTAAAAAAAAAATGTTTTGCTACATTTATGTTTTAAAACTAACAATGCTTTGGAATCTTTTGGATGTTTTTGTGCTGCATTTTAGAAAAAAAAAAAAAAAAAGACAAGATCATTTTCTCTATGTCCTGAAATGTATAACTATTGAATTTCAAATTGATTTTACTATTACTGTATTTATTTGTGATGAGATAATTTCATGACATTAGGAAGAGTCATATCAGGTAGTTGATCAATTAAGGGTGCACCGATTTATTGGCCTGTTGATTTATCTGTGACAATTTCCTTAATTTTGGGAGACTGATGATCGGCCAGTTTTTACATGTGAAGCCAATTTTATCCACCGATCTTATCTATCCTGGCAAAAGTCTAAAAATGAACCACTATCCTCTAATCGTCCATGAGAAAGGTTTGATTGATAGACTGACCCATCAGGACATGTTTGCATGTTTACAGTTGACAATAATCACCCCACTGAACAACATTTTGGACAAAAGAAATTGGTACCGGCCAAAAACCGAATCGGCATGTAAAGCTTTTCAAAAGATTGGTAATTGGCCAAAAATCTTCAGCCGGTACACCCCTACCCAGAATGATGACAATCAGAACCGATCGGCCAGTCAGTCGGCGCACCCCTAACTTTCAGGTTGGTTCAGATGAAATTGTATTGTTTGAAATCAGTCAGTACTCAAAAGATGAATTCTTACACGTCTTTCCAAAATCAAGGTTTGACCTCAGGCCTCAAACACTCGCCTCTTATCAGCTGTTTGAATATCAAAAGCCAGAACTTCGCACCACTTGACTTGCAGCCAGGCTTTCCCACGATAGGGGCTCATGACTGACAGGTTTCACCACGCTGATCTCAGCGCTCAGTGAAGTGTTTTCAAGAGTCAGATCGTATTCTTTTTTTTTTTTTTTTTTTTTTTTCCCCCCCTCCTTTGTGATTAGTTGTTGACACTGGATTTTACATTATTAAACAAAAGCCTCGTCTTTGTGGGCACGTATTAAGTCAGCGAGACGTGGGATAAGGCAACAAAAACAAAGCGCGTTTCTGGAAAACCTTTCAGGAATTTTAGGACTTCTACGAAACGCAATAAACTTCACACCTTGCTGTGGCCGCACGACGAACGCTTTCGCTCAAAGTCTTTCTTTGTGTGTTCTCTGTTTGTTTTCTCCGAGCAGAAGAAGGAGCGGGAGTGCATGCAGCTGCGCATAGCCGTGCTCTGCAGCGAGCTGCAGCGGCAGAAGAAGGCGCTTGGCAGGGAAATAGACGTTCGGCAGAAGGAGAGGGCACATCTACAGAAGAAAGGTAAATCGAATTGGAGGAGAGCAAAACCGCATCATATTCGATGCAGTTTTAAAATGGAGAACAAAGTTACATAAGGGGTTACGCAAAAAACTTTAACTATGTAAATGTGCAATAAGTCCCCCAAATATTAGTAACTTCAGCTCCGAATCTACAAGCTGGGTTTCTGGTGAACTCGCACACATCTTTCAGTTTCTGATTCGTCTAGGCATGAAATCATTTCACTCTTTCCCTGCAACAACAGCTTACTCAGCTTTGCGAACCATCTATTGATACGCTCACTGTGTTTGCTGTTTTAACCCCATGACTCTGCTAAACACAGACACACAAGTAGTGGAAGAAATGAAAAGAGCTTCTGCAACTCATTTACTCGCCTCAAGTGGTGTTGTATTACTCAAATACTTAATACACTTGTGTAAGAAGGCTTGTTATTATGGTAAAAACATGTGCAACTAATTCCAACCTAAGCCTCGACCTTTTTCACTATTTTCCACAAAAGGCCCAGCAGCAGCTACTGAAGAGGACAGGAAAAGAGGAAAATGGAACTTGAATGTAGTTTGGATGTAAAGTTTTTTTTTTCTTCATAACTCATGTAATAATAATAATAATAATAAAAGAAGTCAGCTGGTCCCTATAGTTTATCAAATCAGGCACTTAACTTGTGTCAATATTCTTGTCCCTCAAGCTTTTTCACACTGTTTTACATTCCAATGCTAAACTTTAATTCAATCAATTGACATTTAAAGTCAGATACCAACAATATTTGCCTTTCCATTAATCACAAAATTCAGAAAAGTCTGGCGCTGCGACCGTTTCATGAAAATTAAAGCTCCAAAGCTTTTTTTTTTTTTCCCTACATCTTCAAGGAGGAGCTGTGCCTCGTTACCCCGAAGGCATTTTGCACAGTGGTTGCCATGGGAGATAAAGGATTTACTAAACATTAAGGCAACACTGTAGGTATGTTTTGATGAGGGAATACATGATATAAAGCTATAAGGGGCGTTATTATTATTAAAATAATAATTTTCTGTCTACGCACCTTTAGTTACTTCACTGAATTAAAGTCAAGCAAAACGCAGAAACAAAGTCGCATTTCATGTTTCAGTGACACTTCGGTTCACCCGCTTCATCGTTCTCGTGCTGTTTTCCATCTGCCGAGTCTGCTACATGCACATGATCATTCTCTGACATCAGATTACCTTTTGGTCAAAGACCAGAGCAACTTACTGGGCCAACCAGAGCTAATTAACATGAGGCTCACCTATGCAAACACATGCATTCACAATCAGGCTCGGCTTTTAGGCTGATTCAGAGAAAAGCTTTCCTTTGTGTTTGAACTTCTTAAAAATGACTTTCTGACTTTGGCTGTCACCACTTTGTCTGCAGCTGAAAGAACCTGTAGCTCTTTCAGAGCCTCTTTAAGTCTGGACAGGTGCTTTCTAGGGAACATGACATTATTCCCTAGACCGTTTACATAGGAAAAGGTATTCGAGGATGAATTGGCATCTTGTTGCTGCATAGGTCTGTGCTGGATTTTTTGTTGTTGCTGTTTTAGTTTTTTTTTTGGAGTTTATTGTTTAACTCTTCTAATCAGCTTGAATGCATTACCCTGTTTCATGTCTTGGAGAAATATGTTTTTATTAGAAAGCTATTAGTTTTGGAGAAAAGTGTTCGCAGTTCTTCATGGAGCTGCTGATGTTTTTTTTCATCTGAAGTCTTTTTGTTTTGGAGAAGCCCAATTTTTGTTTAATGAGATTTTGTCTTTAAATTTAATTTCACTTATTAGAAATAAGTGGCATTTATTTTTAGCACAGAAACCAATAAAGCAAACGGACTGAATTGCACAAGAAGCAATCAGTACTTTTAAAAACTGCAACTTTCTATGTTTTTTTTTGTTTTTTTTGTTTTTCATCAAAATATCTAAAAATTGGCTGTATCAACTTTCTCATTACTATAGCGGTCATCAGTGGAACACAGTAGATAGTTGAATTTGATGTTATGGTAACGTCAAAGTGTGGGAACATGTAAACTGAAGTCCATTCTTGTGTCTAAGCAGATCAGAGCGTTCCCAGCACCCAGTGTTCAGTACCTGCTTAACGTGATCCAAGACAGACTGAGCAGCCAACTGGCAGCAAAGAGATGCTCTGCTCACTCAGACACAAGCAGGAATGCGCCAGAGAAGTTGTACTTTTAAATCCAGAGTAGAAAGTCGTTCAAAGTTGATCACGACCACAAACTTGAGTGTATTTGTAGAAATGCTTTGTGAAAGACGGCTGATTAACTGTGAAGTGTGAAGCTGAAATCTGAAAAGGTGTGGATATGTTTCTAGCGTCTATTATTATGATATTGTGTTGAGCCTCCTTTCACTACGTCTTTGTATGTGCAGTGCGTCCTCCCAGCCTTATCATCTTGATGTCGCGTACAGAGTAGTTTGACGTGAACACTGTTTCCTGCTAAGCAGTTTACGAATATGCGGTTGTAAAAATGTCCCTTTGGGCCAATGTGTTTGGACATTTGGCCCGAATTGCCTTTATTTGACTGCGAGTCGACAGGAGGGTGGATTGTGACATGCGGGAAGACATTTGACAAAGGTCGACGAGACCCGAATTTGTGACGGCCGCATCGAGGACTTCGGCCTCCGTACATGAGTCGCGGTTTATCTCTACGTTACCACTGCTGCTGGTTAAAGCACTCCTGATGTGAATAAGAAGCTATAAAGATGGAGCTATCTGTTCAGGGCCAAAGTGTTGTTGACTTGGCCTCCAAAGTTTAAATCTCCCTCCTGGCCTTTAGGGTGTCTTAAAACTGCCAAATCCATGGATGCCCAATTTTTAGCTGGCAGAACTTCATGGATCTGTTGCTAATGTCTTGGTGTGTTGCCACAGAACACCACAAAAACCTGTTTTTAGAGCCGTGTTGATGAACTCTGTGCTCCTACCCAATATTAAGCAGGTGGTTTTAATATTAGGGCTATTAGGGGTTTGTGTTGATCGGATTAGTAGCATGTGTTTCATGGATAGGATATTTTACACATTCCAGTGTTTATTGGATCCAGTAAACATCAAAAGGATTATTGACAGTTTACCAGTGTGTGTACACACACACTGCTATGCTGTGCATCCTTTTGGATGATACTGTAACAACTACTAATCCCTAGTTGTTCTTTTTCTCCTCTGTCCTCACTGTTCTCCGTTTCATCTGCATCTGGTCTCTTGGTCTCGCTGCCTCTGACCCTCTCATGTTCCTGTTACAGAGCACCTCTGTCAGCCATTTTTACTTCTACAAAACTAATGGCTTAGATCATTCTGACAAAAGATGGAGGCACAACATGCTAGTACATGGTGGTGAGATGAAAATGCCCACCTTTTTCCTACAGTAATTATTAGAACTTCACTTTAGTATCTGTCTGAATCATTTCGATATTAGAATCCAATCCAGCTGTATTTACACAGCACTTTTTATAAATTTAACATACTTTAAAGAATAACAGGAACGACAAGTAGCTGTAGTGCCGTTTGAGCTACAGGTATGGGTGAGATTATACGACGAATGTGTACAAAGCTCATACAATAACTCTATTTTATGTCTTCCCTAGAGTTGGCAGTGTGTGGGTACCACCGTTATGGACTTTCTTAAGGCTGTGAGCTAACAATAAAAGCTGTTATTTCCCCAGTCAGAGAGGAATCCCTTTGGCTATGCTGAGGTCACGCTCTTGTCACAATTTCCTCCTGTCTATTTTCCAGCTCTCCATTGCAAGCAGGCGACATAAATCAGGCCTGTGAGCAGCATTTATTGTACTTAGCAGTGGTGGTTATTCTCACGCTCTGCAGTGCAGCTAGGTTTCCTGACCAATAAATGTCAGTAGTTGACTTTCCTAAGTGAAGAACAGAATTTTGTGAAAGTATTTTGTGGCGTGGTATGTGTCACCTCAGACAGAAGGTCTCATATTGAAGCCATCACCATAAGAGCTCCTTTTGCAGAAGCTCGGTTTTATGCGTAGACTTTTACCAGCTGGCTGTCAGTAAAGCGTTGATAATAATACTCTGCTTATTGGCTCAATACTTCACTTTGTTAGGATTCTCTTTAATTTTTCCCCAGTCACCCTAACCCTATATGTTAAAATACTAGTCATAAAAAAGCAGAACTGGTGACCTTGTCCTTATAAATAAATTGGTCATTTATTGCAGCACCTAAATCTCACACTAAAGTAAAATTCCATGTTACACAATGATTGTTTTAAACAATTTTTTTTTTTTTTTTTAACTAAAATGTCTATTACAGGTACGCCTAAGCTGCATCCCTCAAGAATAAATGTAACTAAAGCATCAGTGTCTGGGATCTATTGATTAATATTCTTTGACATTGTGTTTAAAGGTGATGTTTCACAGAAGATGAGAGGTTAAGTCTGATCCTATTTTGTTTTATTGTCATCTGGGAATTAATTATAATCATATTCTTTAGTCACTTGTGGAGAGGCCTGGAGTAGTTCTTGTCAAGACTCACTTGATTCATCCTACTCTGCAACATCGGCTTTTGGAGTGAGCCAGAAAATGTAGTAAATTCTAGTTTCACAGAAACATGTAGTAAAACATCATTAAACCGACATAAATGGACGCATTTTGTGATCGTTTCTGCAGCGTTATGCAATAACGCTGTTGCATTTTGCGCTGATTATTACAAAACACAAAATAGTCAAAAATCCCTGTGTCTTCATGCTCAAACCTTTGTACAATTGGACTGGCCAAAAACAACCAATTTAGCCTTTTTGTCATTTTATAAGCTGAGGAATAGGAGCCTTGTGATGATACTAAACTTCAGTTTCTCAAATTAAAGATGCCTTTGTGAGATCATGCTACTGCAATAAAAGATGCATTTGTCTTGAGCCTTTGTACCCATCTTAACCGGATAATTTCTTTCAAAACTTATTTTGAATTCTTCTATTTTACTCATTTTTGCTTTCCTCATTTTCACTGCCTTGTCAGTGCATTCAGTGAATGTCCACTTGTGTCAAACACAAACACGTTTTAAAATTCAGTCATTGACAGTGGGTTGACATCTCCTCATAACATTGTGACACTGATCACATTGAAACCCCTTTCATCTTTTAAAGCTTTGCAGGACGTGGACACTAACAGTCTTAATAATATCAAATTAATCAGGTTGGAACAATTGGAGTGACTTTTGTTTATGAGGTATCTGACTTTCTGTACTTCGGGGTTTTATCTACCGCTTGTTTTTTTTGGTCCAGTCGGCGTTTTTCACAGCTTCTGTACCAAATAAAACAAGGAAGAATTGTGCCCTAAAGTGTTTAACCTGAAGCTGAAATTTCCACCATTAGATTACATATAAACATTTTCAGCTGCTCCCTCTTCCCCTGCGTCGCAGTTTAATACAATGCAGTCTTTGTCGGCTTGATATGAGCCTTCATGGTGAATCGGCCAGCTCTCCAGGATGTCTTGAAGAGTTTTGTGTGGCGGTGTGGCTTCTCATCCGACTAACAGTGAACAGATTGTCCTCAGATGAGGTAAGAGATCAAGAGTTAACATCAACTGTACTGCTGCAGTCACACAACTAAATCTCCATGAACATATAAGGCTTGATAAAATGTATTCTGATCTCTTCTTCAATTTATTCCACGTTTTGTCACATTGCAACCACACATTTATATTTTATGTGTCTTAATGGGATTGTGTGAGATGAAGGGAGAATGATTGTTTTTTTTTCTTTCATTTTTACAAAGAAAAAAACAAATCTACATTTGTATTCAGCCCCACTGAGTCGATATTTGGTACGATGTGCTTTTTCTGTAATTACAGCTGTATGTCGTTTAGGATATGTCTTCAATAGCTTTGTATATCCAGAGACTTCAACTCTGTACTTATTCCTCGTTGGAAAATAGCTTAAACTCAGCCAGATTGTATGTAAAACCATGTTGCCTTGTGATTGCCTATTGCCTATAGATTGCCATTTGGATGTTGTGGTCAAAGAAGAAGGGTTACTTCATACATAACATATTGCATTTAGGCCACAAAGCTTAATTTTTGATTGGACCATCTGCATCCTCTATGTATCTTCTATTTCTTCTCCTTTTCCATCTTTCTGTGTCCCCCACCTGTCTGCTGGGTTTCTCGGTCTTGATATTGGGAGGCCTGCACACAGGCCTGTCTTTGGATGAACTGGGTTGCGAACAAATGCATTGCACCTTTTATGTTGCTCTGTGACAGAAAACCGCAAGTAAAAGCCCTTGAAGAATTCACTTGTAATGTGACAAGGAATAGGAACATTTTACACTTTCCCTATTCTGTGTGGCACTCTAACACTTTCTGACGGTTAAAGCTGGTGTCAGAAGTGGGAAGCAGAGACATTTAAACCTGTTATTGGAGTCAATGTCTTGAAATGTTCTTCTAACCAAGTATTGTTGACGCCATTGCACAGTTCAACATTTCTCCTAATATTAAGTGTCTCTTAGTAGCGGAAGAGATTTAAAACCCGTAAGCCACAAGGACCAGACTACGTAAATAATCCGCAGAAGCACCTGGGGTTGAATTTTACAGCTGGATTTCCATCTAAATCACCCGTCTGGTGCGAGTCGGACCTCACTGTTTACTGGCCTGTGTCAAAACCCAGAAAAGTTACGAGAGATTTATAATTTTTTGATATCGCATTCACTATAACGGCTCCAGATTTTATTGTAGCCAATATTTCAAGGCTTTATGCGGTGATATATTGAGAAACCAACAGCCAGAGTGAAGCATGTGTGCCTCCACGGCCTCCTCTTCGGACCGTCTGTATCATACCACTGTACAAACTGGAACAGGTTAGAGACATGAAAGGATCGGGAGATTGATGGACAGACCAGATAGGGTCCAGCCGGGCATTACATGAAAGAGGCAGTGTGATACAGGCCTCTGTCGTTCGTGTTAAAATGTGTTTTCATGTCATCACTCAGAACAGAGGGATGGCCTGTCTGATCTGTCTGATGCTATCTGCCCTGGCAGCTAATCTGATTGAGATGTTTCCTAGAACCTCTGTTTTCTCCATCAGTCTCTCACCTTCCACCCTTATGGTCCCTGTGGGGAAAGCCTGCATGCAAGTGGAAGTATTTGATAACAAGCAGGTCCTGTGATCCATCTGATGACATGTGGTCCGATAATCTTAATTGCCCCAAACTTACTTTTCCTGAGCCAGCTGCAATAAGAGAGCATCTTAACAGATTGGGCTGCACGCCAAATGAGGTCCTGGAAAATCTCCTTTCAGAAACATCCGCAGCACCTTTTTAACGTGTCGACTGCAGAAACACAGATTACGCTTTTGACTCTGCCTTTCTGGCGGCGCAGGAGCATCGGTGCACATCTGCAGCATTTACTGGCCAATTCTTGGGTTGCTAAGTTTGTGTTTTCGTTTGTCTTTTTTCTTTTTTTTTTTTGCTGTTGCCAAATGTAAAGTTGATGCATTACCTCAAAAATATAAGTATTGCGCGATGGGGGTTCGTGAAATGGATATGGAATTTTATCGCAGTATATTTTGTACTGATGATGATAAACACTCTTACTTCTGTTTTAGGTAAATGTGTGGCTGTAGCTGTATGACGCAGCATTCATAGTGCCGCAAACACAAATACTGTTCCCGAAAAACATTTCTATTTGAAATGGGTTTCTTTATCTAAAGAAAACTGCATTAAATTATATTTCAGAATTCACTCATATTTATTGGGACAACCATAAATCAAAATAGTCATCATGGTGAGGTGATAGATGCAATATCACAATTAAAAAAATAAGGCATACAGCAAAAATAATGAGTGAAAGCTATCAAGGGTCGGCTAAACCTTTTAGGTACCAATATCAACATGCTAGTGTGTTTGAAATGGGTACAAAAAAAGATCTGCGATTAAAAAAAAAACTAAGAATTTCCTAAAAAGGTACTTAAGGTTCAGTGATCACATTTATGCCATTTTTCTTTTTTTTGATCAAATGAAATCCCCTACAACAGACCTTACCTGAGAGTGACTTTTAAATAATTCAAAATAATAATGAAAAAAAAAAAAAACATTGTAAGGCTCTTCAATGGGTTTAATGCAGACACACTCCAACAACCATGTTTGTGAAACAACATTCAATTTGTGATAAAGTCATGCAAGCGAGGTAAGATTTACCAGCGTCTCTTGACATCAGAGACCAAATTTATTGAACAGTTTGGCTGAATACTTTGGTAATGTGGTGAGTTCATCCGATCACGGCGGCGAGGAACAGTACAGTGTCGAATTGTTCGAATAAACAAGTTCTTGTTTTTGCGAGACTATAAATGATGCTGCTGCTGTACTTGACGCACCTCGACGTTAAGAGATGCTGACTTGCTAGAGACGTGTTCCTAACAGGCTCAAAGGTTATTACTATGTCACAAATACGACGGGAAAGCCCCGCTGAGTTTTAAATGCACAATCAGAACATAAAGCAATTTATTTTTGGCGCACAGATCTGAAAAATATTGTGTTACAACCCTGGGCTTATTATACCTCTGCGGTTTTGTGCCCCGCCGCTGCAGCCTGCCTGTGTTGTAGTTACTCCACTTCCTCCGGCTGGATCATCATCCTCTAATGGTATCTTTTCAATTTGTGTTTATGTTACCCACTCTGTATTTACAGACTCTTGACAAATCCTATAATCTCCATACATGTGTTTGTCTGGTTTTATGTGGTGTCAAAAGGAAATGGTTTGAGCCCCGATTAGAAAAACAAAAAGGCAGGCCCTTTGATCTTGCGCGAGCTCGTCGGTGGAGGGAAGCCAGCTCAACACGAGGCCACCTGGATTTTCAGATGTAGCAGATCGTGGCAAACAAACCTGATCATTTACATTTTTTTTCCCTCTCTGTGTCTTTCAGAGGAAGCGTTTTCCTCTCAGCACGAAAGTCTGAAGGAGGAGAAAGAATCCCTAACAAAGTTGCAGAAGGAATGTACGGCCAAGAGGTATGTGTGAAGATGTAATTAGACATTTTTGGAGGTAGGAACAGGAAAGAAAAAAAAAAAAAGAAAAGCTCCATTTATTTGTACATGTCAGGTCCATGCTCTCTGAACTCGCAGTGTTTCTGTGTTTAAATCAAATTATGACAAGAGAACACCCTGCTCTCACGTCCCACCTTGCTCCTTTAAAACAAGAAAGTGTTTGTGCTGCCACATCTCTATTTATGTTTTCTCTGCATTCCTGAAAAGCCCTTTGGCCTGTCTTTGTCCTGGCTTGTGGAGGGATGTTTGCGGTGGGTGCAGACACTGGATACCGCTTTTTGCATCCGAACAATACCTGGTGCCAAACGGGGCCAAAGGACTCAGAGGACAGGAAATTAATACAGGCACTCGTACATCTGCCTACCATCCATTATGTGGAAATATTTGTTGTTCATGTGCTTCATAGAATTTTTCTCCCTTTTTTTTTTTTTTTTACTTGAGCATTATTCAAGACGGTGTCTTCTTTAGGCTTTTGTGGTTTTATCTTTGGTGGATTTCTTGTAGTTAAAGTCCAGCATATCTCAAAAGTCTGAGCTCAAACACGTCCATTTGATGGTGACTGGTGAGCTGTAGAAGGAAAACTTCAATAAGCAGAGTTATACTGCTGCTATGTATCGAGAAGAAAACTTACTCAGATAAAATGACGCTTAAACACAAGCAAAAGAAAACCGGGTTTGATTTGACATGTCTAGCTAATATCTACATACTCTTTAACAAACACAATTTTTCTTCCTCACTGTTTGACTTTGAAGCAGACTCGGCTTTGTCCAGTGTCAAAAAAAAATATTTTGATTTTGTACACAAGTAAAATTAGAAATTTAGCATAATTCATTCATCTTTAGGGAAGAAAAATACTCGATTGAAAATAAATATAAAAATAAACAAACTAAGCAAATGACTAATTAAACCAAATAAAAATAAATCAATTCTGACCATGTTTTTTTTTATTTTTTATTTTTTATTATTATTATGACTAATAATAATTAACAACAAAATATGTCAACCAAAGAAACTTGCGCACATTTAATTTAAAATGTATTAAGATTTTGGGGAAATGCTTTCAATGAATTCACTTTGTGTTGAAGTTGCTCATAGATAAGTGTCGTTAAGTTTCAGACGGTTTGACAGATTTGTTTGTTTCCCAGTGGTGCAGACGCCACCGAGTAGCAAATCTTGTCCATCACGTGTTTTTGATTCATGTCTCGCTTCCATGCGTCTGAGCTGACCCCATATTTTTTGTTTTCTGGACGCTGCTGCTCCTTCTCTCCCGTTTCTCTCCTCTTTACATTTGCTAACTCAAAACACATCCGCACGTTTCAATTTCAGTCTTGGCGGAGTCGAGAGGCATTACAAAATAAGAGCATACAGGGAAAAAGAAACAGGCCTATGAACGCATATATCTTTTATTTTGGACAAATGCCGTAGGGGTTTTCTGATCGTTCGGAAAAAATAAAAATGTGATTTGATTGCATATCCCTTGAGTATGCAGTATAGTTATTACAAATGAAATACAATATTTGGTAATTATTATGGTTGTGTCAAAAATTCACAGTTTGCGTGCCAACTATATATTCAGCCTCCAATCTGACAGCGATTAAAGTTGCAAATCCCGCTAAAGCTCACACACAGCGTTGGAATACCTGACATTGTGGTAATTACCAGTAAAATTCTGATCACTTTTTATTAAGATAGTAAAAAAAAATCACATAATCAAAATGATTTGATCAAAACCCATGCAGTTCAAAAGACAGTGCAGAGCTGATAAGCTTCTCCACAGACTCATTTCAGGTTTCGTTACAGTAATTATTAGCCTGATGCTCCGACATGCAAATGGTGAATGGATGAAAATAGTTAAACTGCGCGATCGTTCAGTCCAAGTACATCAGTTTCTGTTGGAGAGTCCAAAACCTGGGATCCCGAAAGTGTTTCTGTCACTCTGAATCAACTTGAAATCACAATAGTTTACCTCAGCTGCGATTTGTTAAGGCGGCTAAGTGCATCACTTCTAAATCATAGGCTGTCAAAGCAGATGATATGAGACTTTATTTATTCCAGAAGCATTTCTTTGCGGATACAGACTAATGCAGGAGGGATCCTATCTAATAACTAACTAACTGATCCAACTCTGTCCTTCAAGTTTGATTCTTGTAGACGGTTTTGCAGGTAAGCCCAAATTAATTCATACACCTGTCATATTAAGTTTTAAAAATATTTTCAATAAACCTAATTGCTTGTTGAACAATGTGAAATTAGTGTCTTTTTTTTTTTTTAAATCTGGTTTTATTTATATTTTACTAACAATTTTGTCAAAAATGATTTATACTTTTATTAATAATTGGTAGAAAAAGTGTTCTCATAATTTCTGAGCAGCTGTTTACATATTTTCCAAGTCTTCCGGTTTATCCTGTTAGAGAAATGTTTGGAAGATACTTAAAAAAAAAACAAAGTTAAAAATGCTGTGCACCTTTAAATAGGCTTGGATTTTCTTAATTTTGGGAGATGGGTAATTGGCCGATTCTTGCATGTGAAACCGATCTTATGGACTTCTGAAAATCAGCCGCTTTGCCCCGTTTTCTCTGCCGAGAGATGGGCAAACAATCGTCATCCCACTGTTGCCAACGCAGTGACTTTGTCGCTATATTTAGCAACTTTTCAGTTGAAAACTTAAATCTGGATCAACCAAAGCGAGAACTGGCAGGCCAGAGTTTTTTAAGGTCAGTCATCAGTCAGAAAACTGCAATTGATGCACTCTTAGTAATACATATATGAAAGTCATAGCCTTCTTTTCCTGAAATAGTTCAATATTTTTTGTAGTTAAAGTAGCACAAGGGTACAGACTCAGTCGGAGGGAAAATGTAAAGAAAAGCATCAGCATTCAAAGAATAAACACTGTTTGCTTGATGCCTCAAAACTCTTTGGGGAGGAGAAACAGCTACTACACGTCGTTCAGTTTTCACTCCTGCAGTTTAGGTGCGGATCAAATGCAGTATTTGGTAGAGTTTGCTTATTTTTCAGCCTGACATTTCTACAGCTTTCATTTATATCCGAGGTATACAGATTTACCTGCAAATTAACTCAACAGTACAAAGTGGGAGAGAAGAAAATCTGGGGAAAAAAGGATCTACTCATCACCTTCTTCTGCAAGTATTGAAAGGGACAGATGGGCGAGTTTGCATGCTTTAGGAAAATACTTTTAAATGAGGTGGTATGGTGGGCAAAGCCAGTTATATGAGCCAAAACCTGCTGGATACTTCAGATCAAACGTTCTTCACCCACCAGTCTATCTGCTCTCCCACTTCCACCAAAGTGTTTCTTGCTGGGAGAATAGGAATAATAAAAGATGGCTAACCACAGGCGAAGCCAGAAAGGAAATTCAAGTGAAAGGTTGGGAGCATTTATGGGAGGATGGATCACTTTCAATTACCGTCCCTCCACCCCAAATCCCTTTTCATCTTCACAAAATGATGGGTTATTACCCACACTGCTCCACCAGGATTGGTTTAAGTGTCGTACTGGACACAGGAAAAAAAACCCCCAAAAAACTCAGGGTAAACACACACAGTCCAAGACCCTGGTCACACAAAGATTTATATGATTTTAAACCCCCAGAATGTTTCAAAAAGGGATGTTTTTTCTTTTTATTCCCAGTCCTCATCTGTTTGGGTTACTCTGGTAAAGTAGCCCAAATAGACTCCAATGTCAAGAAGCTTTTTCTTTTCCTTTTATTTTTTTTACCCTGGTTTTTAATGATTTGAAAGACATGCCCATTTTTAAGTTCTTCTAATGATAGGAAAGAGAAGAGGACAATCTGTTGTGTTTTAATCCTCATAAGGTTTTTTCAATATTCAGTGATGAAACTTTAATCAATATTCCGTGATTTTTTTATTTCTTTCTGAGGTACAAATATGACAATTAGGCTCATTTTCTTTGGCACAGTTCAACACAATGAAAGACAAGAACATGATTTTCAAACAATTACAATTTGTCACAGAGCCATTTAATAAATCAATCATATAGATTGATTACACACAGATGAATGTTTGAACCTTTATTTCTGTTCATTATGATTATTTTCCACTTGTAGTTAACAAAAACATGACATTTGAAATTAGAATATTACATCAGACTAATAAAAAAGAAACATTTTTACTACATAGCACTAATAAAAACTATGTTTAACACCCGGTTAAAGGCACTTTAAATCTGACAAATGACACTCATTGGAACATTTATGCTGCTTTATTGTCATGAGGGTGCTGCCATTATGAGGTGATATGATGCTACTGTGATTAATGACTTCCTGTCAAAGCTTTCACCCGCCTGTTGCTCACTTTGCCCATGTCTTCGTCTGGTTTCATCTCCTCAGAGAGCAGTTCCTCAAAACCAACGCCCAGCTCACCTTCCGCTGTCGTCAGCTCCTCTCTGAGCTCTCCTACATCTACCCCATCGATGTGGTAAGACTGCTACCCATCACAACGTTTTCCATTCATTTCATGTATTTTTTATTGTGACACTTTGAATTTCTGACACTTTGTCGAGGTGAAGCCCAACAGATTTACTTTCACAAGTGGAGCATTGCAGCTTTTGCTATGATGGTCCTCTTGATATGTTAATTAACTTAATTCGAAATTGCTTTGGGTTTATTTTAAATGTAGTGGACACAAAGGAAGAAAGTAAATTGAGAAAGGTGTGGGACAGAATGAGATAAGAGGAGAGAAAAAAAAGGTAGAACGCATCCTAGGTGCAGAAAGAGAGAAAAAATAAAACGGACAAGTAACAAACAAAATATCCACATGTAATAACTGGTACATCACTTAAAAATACCCAAGATGTATTTTAAATGATTCCTACTTCTTACTTTGTTTTAAACACGTCACGTAGTCTAATGATTGCAAACGTTAGGAAAAGGATCAAATTCTTGAGTCTCCGTTTGTCCGGTTCTCGCTCAGCACCGATCAAGCCGAAAATTGTCACCAGCTGATTTCTCTGTTACTCTCCGAAAACAGAGTAATGATCACATTTAAAAAAAAAAAAAAAGCTGTGGAGACGGTCTTTGATGTGCCTTCTCCCCCCAGGCCGCCATTTTTAGTCCAAAATAATGTCTAATTCCCCTTAATGTTCGTTTCACAGTTCACATTTCACTGCTTTCAGAGATCATCCAGAGTCCTCACATTTCTGTCGATTCCTCACAGACTCATTATAATCACTCAGTTTTGTAAGATATTTGGCTCTCACGTTTAAACGTTGGAATGCGGACACCACAAGACAATAACCGGATGATTTAAAGCAAATCCATCTGCCAGCTGCGCACCGTTTCCTCCCGCATGATCCCTCGTCTTGTGTGGGTCTGTTTCTGCTGGCTGCTTGTTGTCCTTAATATGAAACCTCCTATTTAAATCCGCAGGTCAATCAGTCGGATTATGTCATCTGTGGAGTGAAGCTGCCAAACTCGGACGACTTTCAAGGTAATTTAGTATGTGTCTGTGTTTGTGTTTTAGGTTACAGGGAAGGAAAAGCATGCAGAACAATTTATTTATCTTCCCTTTAAAGCTTGTGAAGGTGGGTCGATGTTTACCGTAGGATCTGGAAGGTTCCACCGCTTGCGGACTGAAATGCCTCGCAAAACTGAGAATTACATGTGAACCGTGGCGTGCATGTCCCTTTTTGGACAGTCAGATGGCGATATTTATTATTTTTTATTAGATCAAATCATGGAAACACAGGAAAGTGTGGCTTTGTTTTTTTTCTTCTTTGTTTTGTTTTATTCAGACGTGGTTGTGAAAGTTAAGTGGACCTCACCTGGTTTCAATGAGAACTTGGTTAATTCAGTTCTTTTCCAAAGAAGTTCCCTCATGCGTATTGTTGGTCTCCTTACATTCCCTTCTCTTTGGAAAATCATAATAAATGGAAAGAAATAATCCAATATTTTCCCATGTTGTTTCAGCTTTGTAGTTGCAGAAATAAAGAAAAAGAAGATGGCTCCATACCGAGTTGGACAAAATAAAAACAAATTCTAGAAGGAATTTATTTTGGGGATCTTTAACTCTGACAATAATTGGGAGTTTTATGCTCCAGATGGCTTGAATTTGTCAATCTGGTTTGCCTAAAATCCCAGGTCTTGGTTCGATTGAAGTGAATTCTCTGAACGCCAAATTGAAACCGCTCCAAAAGCAGGAAGCGAGCCATAGAGCAGGGCGTTCTGGGTAAATACAACCAAAACAAACACATGAGTCTGGCTAAAGAGACAAACGAGAAATCCTACAACTGCTAAAATCTGACGCCACTCAATTTTTGTTTACATTTTGTGAAGGAGGAAGATGCCCTCAGTGTCTTCTTCAGTAGTTGTTGATGCAGTGCCCCCACAGGCAGGGGACTGACCAGGTTTCTAATGAGTTTGCTTTGTTTGGTTCAGTGCAGTGTGAAAGCAAACTGCAGCTACTGAAAACGTAGCAAATGTTGCAATTTTAGTTTTAAATCAAACCACGTCTATGAGACTATCAGGTATGAGAACACGAAGGCTCCGTTTTAGTTGTAAATATGAAAGTTTTTTTTCCCCTTAGGCTGTTCAGTGTAAATTATTGGGATAATTGTGAAGGGAAAGGAAGTGGTTTTTATGTTTTGACACCAAGAAAATCTGAAAGGTGTGATGAGCGTGTGTATTCAACTTATATTTGAAAAAAAAAACAAAAAAAACCCCAAACCTTTCAGATGTTTACTAATATTTTTGCATTTGCATCAACGACTCCTCTGACATTTAGTGATGAATGTAGTAGATGCACATCTGGATATTTTCTGAACTGTAAGCGGTTCGTCTAGGCTCTTCTCTTCTGTTGTACGAGGGCATCGTCTGCAGGATCCAGACTCGATGAGGCCATGTTGCATCATCTTCCTCAGGCGTGAATTCTGGATCTCATTTTAAGTCGGTCCTGGCAAGTCTGGATGCTGGGGATGTCACTTTGGTGACGGAAAAGAGCCTGATGTAGCACTTTCTCTTTGGAAATGATCCAAATGTTTATCTCCTAAATTTATCCTAACAGAACTTCTGTTGATTTATTAGAAATGTCAGACTTTCTTACTTTATCAAACTGCTGAATTCTTTATCTTTTTCATTGATTCAGACTCATGGTTTCCTTGTCATGTGGTGTTTGTATGTCATTACAATGAAGTGGAACCCTATCGCATGTCGACATTTTATTTATTTTTATTGTCTTATGTAAAGCAAGTTGGCCTGTTCTTTGGTCTAAGATTTTTGTCCCACACTAAGCTTTTGTGCGTGCGTGTGTGTGTGTGAAGTTCTGTCTTCAGAAAGACAGAACTTTAGAAAACATTTGCTGAATTAGGAATTTTACTTTCTGGCCCCGTATTTTGTACCACTTCCCAAACATTTCTCCCACATGAGCGCGACCGCTCATCTTCCCTCAGATACTATGTTTCAAAGTCATCTTCTGTTGGTTGATTATGCGACTTTTTTCCTTTTTTTTTTTTTTTCAATTTTTTTTTTCATTTGGATTCCTTCTTTGCGGACATCATGTCAGCGCAATTCATTTTCCCATGTAACAGAAAACCAAAACAAAACAAACGGTGATGCACAAAGCTTTTGAAGTTCTGGCCGGAATGAAACACCTTTTTTCCTGACTGTGAATAAATGTGCCGCCGCCTCGGGTTGGATTCGTTTCACACGACGGCCTCGCAGGCTTTGATGTGCTAATGTTGTCTCTTTAAAAAGCCGATGATTTAACAAGTCTGAGTTAAATCCTGTCTGTGCCGCAGCAAAGGACGATGGGAGCGTGGCGGTCGCCCTGGGTTACACGGCACACCTGGTCCTGATGATCTCCTGCTTCCTCCAGCTCCCCCTCCGGTACCCGGTGATCCACAAGGGTTCCCGCTCCTCCATCAAGGACACCATCACTGACAGACTCACCGAGAAGGAGAGAGAGTAAGTTAGACCCGACAACGAGTCTGGAGAATCACAACTGACTGTTGACGTTTGACGTATGTGATGACGAATGACATTTATGTGAAAACATGTGAGATGGAAACCATTTTCCAGTGCAGAAGGAATGCTCTGGATTGGATCCTGTAGGTGGTCTATTAAATGTAGGACACGGCTCTCACAGGGACCTGTGTCTTGCCTGGACAGAATATCCTGTCGGCAGGCGCTGCGCTTTGTGTCATCATCTTTCTTAAAGATCCAAATCTTTTTGGCTGAATTGTTTTTCTGGATTACTTCTTCGACTTCGCTTCCAAAGTTCCCGCTGAGCCCAAAGAATCCGCGATTCCGTCAATAAATATTCGCACAGAATTTACAAGAAACTTCAGCTCCTGTTTTTCTGTAGAGAGGATGTTGCTTCTTTTTCAAATCTGTGTGTGTGTGTGTGTGTGTGTGTTTGTTGAAGGGCTATTTCTCCCTCTTAGCCTCACGGACCCAAAACAGAAAACAGTCGATATTTTGTCTCCAGTTCAGCGGTTTTCACTCTTGGAGCTGAGATGCTTTTTTTTCCAACTTGCATAAAAATAGTTGGATCCATTTTACATAAATGCCACAAAACACACCCCAAAAAAAATCCAACTGATCTGACTCTGATTGCCTGGAGTCTTTTCTTCCACCTGAGATCTTTCTGTGGCTACTCTGAACCAAGTGGCGTCTCGTTATTCTTGACAATCTCTGCTCAATGTCTCATTCAAGTTTGGCTCGATTTTTTTTTTTTTTTTTGTATTTTTTTTTTCCTCTCTAAATTTGTCCCCCAAGAAATCTCTCTACTCCTGTTGATCGCTCTGGGATTGCTGGTGTACCTTCTGGTTTCAGTCAGTTTTTGACCTTTTCGTCCAGAAATGTTGGGAATGAAAGACTTTACAGATCAGATCTGACAAACACTGACCTTCTTTAAGCAAAACATATTATGCTACCAGAGGAGTAGATCCTCACCTTGATGGAAAAACTTACGGCTCTTTTAAATCCAGTTGCATTTAAAAAAAAAAAAAAAAAAAATCCCAGTTTGTTATTTTGAAATATGCCACGTCTTCTTTTTTTTTTTTTTTTTTTTTTTTTAACTATAAAACCCCCCCATTTTTTCCAGTTGCAGCAAATGATCATTAAAGTGGACATATTGTTACTTTTGTCATATATTGTCGGTTTGATCTAAATTGAGAAACCACTCTGCTCCTTCAGACTAGCGGCAGCAGCAGTTAGCACTGAGCTCATCATACAAACTCCTTCTCAGATCAACTCTCCTAAGATCATCTCTAAATGGTATAATGAGAAGCATTTTTGTGGTGACAAGTTGAAGGCGGAATGCCAGAAAAAGCCAGAGCTTCTTAAAGAGACAGAAGCCCAATTTCAAGATGTGGCATTTTGAAATCCAATTTCTTTGAAGTTATGTTTGATATATACGGCATTTTTGTACTGAGGGCCCCATACTTTCTTGATTGTGCTCTTATGTGGATGGAAAATACTTAACAGTGCCCCATTAAGGTCTGTATGGCTGAAATGTTTCCTGCTATTTTATAACTCAACATTTTACCCTTTGTTAATAGACTTCAACTTGGGTATTCTTTTTGGTAGAGCG
Source organism: Poeciliopsis turrubarensis (assembly GCA_010277015.1). NCBI lineage: Eukaryota > Metazoa > Chordata > Actinopteri > Cyprinodontiformes > Poeciliidae > Poeciliopsis > Poeciliopsis turrubarensis. The sequence goes on along the minus strand of VMRN01000011.1, from coordinate 277,466 downwards.
GCTTTGGCCAGCAGACACGTCTTTGGCTTCAGAATCCCATAATGGTGACAAACCACCTAATTGCACGAAGCAAACATCCTGTGAATAATCTTTGTTTTACAATCCGACAATAAATTTGTTAACCCAATAAAATGGATCTTGTGGGATCAAGTGTAATCATGCCTGTTTAGCTTTGGTTGCGGTGACTCAGGATGCTGATTATTTGTTTATCTAGAAACCCTCCCCCCCAAAAAAAACACATTTCCACAGTGCTGTCATATAAACAGCACTATCAGGGGGGATTTTTCCTTTTTATACAAACATGTGCAGAGTTGTAAATTGCCCGTCTTCTCTGATTATGACAGCAGATGGACTGAAGTCAGACGCCAAAATATTTTGGTTTGGCTGTGAAACGCTACAAAACACACCTCTGAAACTCCCCATCTTTCAGAAGAAGCACAGCCTCTTTGTGTTCTGGTTAAAGCAGCAACTCTGGTTTGATTTTTACAAGCAATTGTAGCTAAAGTGTGGCCCATTTATCTTGCGTTCAATTTTTCCTTCCATTAAGTAGTTATCTGTTCTTTCTCTGTCCGTTATTCGAGTTGAAATAACTTGGCTCAACGCAATTCAGCTGGAAATGTGTATTTACTTTAATCCCCATTTGTTTAGCGTGAAAGCAGTCGCAGACACGATTGTGTGTTTGACTCGGAAGATTTTTTTCTGAGCTCTTAACACATGAATTCGAAAAATAAAACAAACAATTTTATGCTTAGATAGATCGACTTGTAAGCCCAGACGGGTTGTTAGCAGGGGTGAAAAATTGAGACAGGTGTCAAATATGGGCTGGTGCGGTAAAAAATGTAACTTCGGCACAGAGTGTCCCCAGTCAGGAAGTTGAGTTCACGACATTGACGGTGTAATGTTCCTATACGTGATTCAGTGCTGACAGATTTTTGTGATTGAATCGATTCTGTTCCGTCAGGCGAGACTAAAAGATTTAGAACAACATGGTGTTCCCGAAAAGTATTTGCCCCTTTGTTGCACTTACATTTTTCAGATCACAGAATAGATTTTAATATCAGATAAAGAAAGATGGCCCAATTGGATAGCATTTAAAAACAGTTTTCAGCTCATAAATTCATTCAAGGAGAGAAAAACGGCGGAGTCACCTTGAAAGTAATTGCTCCTTGAATCTAAATGCGCTCTGTTACATCCAGGTGACTAAATTTTGTCTATATTCTTCTTTGAATTTTAACTTGCTGAGAAAATAAAGGAAGGTGCACAAGTTCATTAGCACAACGAGAAGGGTAAATCTGCCCTGCTCCGCTCCTTTCAATCACACACTGATGATTTGCGCTTGACTCACCCTACGATTACGCCAGGTGAGAAAACGGACCTGGACGATGTTAAACAAAAGACGAAAACAGCAGAAGTTGCACTGCTCACTCAAATTATGATCTAAAAATGAAAGCGGTAAAATCTTAGTTAAAATACGTATGTTAGATTTACCTCAAGCTCTGGTGTATAATTAAGGTTTCTTAGGGTGGATCGGGCCTGGACACGATGCCATCAGGCTGGATTTTTTTAGGCCAGATCCAAACTCTATTATGTAATAGTGTGTATACTAGATGTAACAACACATCTCTCTCTCGCGCTGCAAAAACAAGTATTTTTGGTCTGGCGTCAAGTGCAAAACTCTTAGCATCCTTGAAATCAGACAAAACTAACTTACAAGTAACTTCCAGCAAACTTTAGATTCTTGCTTTTAGTCACCAAGTCCTCAATTTTGATGGACTTGGTAATAATATTTCACCCAAATCTTGGGAACTATTGATGGATTTGTTTTGTGTGAGGTGACCTTTCATGTTTCTTTGCCTTTGTTTTATTTCTTATTACTGGATCAGGTCTGTTGAGCTTAACCAAAGTGAGAGAGCTACAATGCATTGGATGTTTGCTTTTTTTGTGACCTCTTGAGTGAGTCATTCGTGTGCTTGCATTTTTTTATGTAGGGCTAGATTGGCGTGAACATTTTTTCCATCCATCCATCCATTTTCGAACACCTTTGTCCCTAGAGGGGTCTTGAGAGGTGCTGGTGCCGTTCTCCAGCTAACGTTCCGGGCGAGAGGCGAGGTTCACCCTGGACAGGTCGCCAGTCTGTCACAGGAACATTTTTCCTTAATAAATAAAACCTTTTCGTAACCTCTCAGGTCTGATAGTAAAATTTATCTGAAACTTTTAATCGTGCACTTTTTGCACAGCATTGTACACAATGTAATGTTGTGCTGTGTAAGAACATCTTTCATGCCATATCTTGGACTTTCATGGCCTCAAGGCAACCATGCTCCTAACTGCGCCACCATGCAACTTCCATCCAAATAAAGTACATGTTTATTAGACTGCAGGCTCTTAAAGAACGCTGGGGGAATTTTCTCTAAACCAAAACCCTTGCAAAAGAACCAAACCCTGCTATTTAAGGTCTGAATAACTAGGACTCCAGGACATATACCGCAAGTATCATCTGAAGTAATAAAAGGAATCTTCTCTCCTTTGTAATTTGATTGCTCAGACAGACAGAGATAAACTCTTCTCCTCTTGATTTGTTTTTGTGTTGCCTTGGTAGCAAATTGAACCTCCCGGTATTTGCAGTCTTTTCAGGTGTTCAGAGATGAGAGCGCGTAAATCACACACCGTTTCTTTTGACGGTCTTCGCATCATGCCTTGGGGATGTAAACACTTCACATCCTTGCTATGTAACTTTTTATCTTTTTATTGTTTCAAGGCCGGCTCGTAATTGAGGAAAACTATTCAGTTTGATCGTCTTAACATCAGCGGTGCTTTGTCTGGGCGCTTGGTGTCTGGGCCTATTTGCAGAGACGCTCTGTAATGGCAGAGGGGTCAAAATGATTAATATTTGTGTGTGTTTTGGTCTTGTAACCATGCATCAAGAAGCAACTGAAAATAATTGCATGCTTCGCATTGGGCTTTCTGTATTGTGGATTTGACATTCCTCACATTCAAAAGTTCAGTGGATAAAAACATTTAAGTGACGAGAAACACTTGATGTAATCTATTTTTTAAAAAAGAGACATGATTCCACTAGTCTGTACTTCCCCCCCCTGTATTTATACATTGCTTTGCTGATCATCATCATCTTTTTAGCTGCTTGCTCAACATACCAGATTGTTTTCCTTTGTCTCCCCCCATCTGTTGCATCCTCTGTCACACCATCCCTCTTCAAATCTTGCCTCACCCATTAACCTTCATGCTTTTCCTTTTTCTTCTTCTCTGGCAGCTCCGCACTCAACATCCTTTGCCAAAGATGTTTAATATTCCTCCTCTACATTCTTCCAAACCATCTTGGCTTTTTCTCTCTCAGATGACCTGACCCATCAATGCTATTTACTTATTTCTGGGCTGAAGCGTCTCAAATCTAAGATTACTTTTCTTCATGAATGCAGATAATCAATTCACCTGTCCATATGTTTTTTTTTTTTTAATAATTTTTTATTCCCATAACTAATACAAGCCAGCTTTATTCAAAAGAACACGCTGCTCCAAAGTCAGTGACAGCGAGAAATCTACTAGACTTCCTTTGATAACATTAGATGAAATTTTGTGTGTCATCTAATTGTTAATGACGTTTTGGGATTCTGAATTTGACTTTATAATCGGATCGAATTGGCTCTGCCTTGAGATGATGTGTTGTGAAATAAATGAAACGGTTTGTACTGGATTGAAGACAAACACTCAAGACTATGTGTAGTAAAAACATAAACAGTTTTTGTTTTTACTACACATGTCCAAGATGAGAATCTCTTTTAAAAAGCAGTATAACAACACCGGCGTTGAACAATTTTTGCCCTTTTCGCACTCAAAATGTTTCATTCTTTCGCCAGCAAAGATGCACTTGCAGAACTGGCATGTAAATAAGCATGAACACCTTCACGTCCTCCACTGGCTTTTATATGAAGATGAACTGCTGGGAGGAAAGGGTGAGAAGGAGAAACATTTAAAGAGCTTGTGTCGACTATCAACCTCTCTTTTTGTGTGTGTGTGTGGTGTGTGATTACGTCTGACAACAGCTGGAGAGGCTCACTGGGAGTCGCTTAACACATTTCCAGCCCTACGAAGCAGGATATTTACATCGACGTCAGGCAACAAAAAAAAAAAAAAAAAAGAGCCATTAACTCGTTGAAAAGATGTGACGGGCCACCATTGCTCTTAGGTGTTCCTGAGTGGGGCCAAACGTTTGGGTTAACTTTCTACCCTCTTTCTGCATGGATATGAGCCCTGCAGCCGCGGTGGGCAGCGTGTGTGGAGATGGAACGCAACTGGTTTCCGCTGAAGGTGTGCAAAAAGGGCGATCAAAGTGTGGGGAAAAGGTGACTAGTGGTGATGAGTGAGAAGGTGTGGGATCAGATCTTTAAAACCTCAAGTAGACGATTTACATTAATGCGCACATTTAGTTGCATTTAGTGGTGAAGATTCCTTTCGAAGCTAATTGTTTCAACTTGCTCTCTCATAAACATTTATATCGTTTTAGGATGATTTCACAAACCTTGGTCGGATCGTTACTGAAGAACCCTTCAGACTGGAACTGTATTATTCAAGTTTTATTGTGAGAACAACAGACTGTCGCTATATGTCAGCATTAATCCGGGTGCTACAAGCACCAGAGCTTCATTGTGGTAAAAAAGAATGTGAAGATAATTCACCCTTTTTGAGTTTGGCTAATATCAGTATCCGTTCTCCTCCGTGGGTTGGGAATAATAATTGTCTTCTTTCAAATAGAAACAGATTTTGCAACAGGAAAACCTGTCAAGTCCTGTGTTGATATGAACTGTGTTGTCTCAGTAGAAAATGGGGCAGAATTTCAAACTGGCCGTGTAAGAGTGTTTAGAAAAAGGTGTGGAAGAGGAGTAGACATATTGGCAGGTAAGGGAATTTTTATGCGTGTTCTTTGACAATCTCAGAAACGACGCTCTCTGTAATCAGCGGACATGTTGCGCCCACATTTCCTCACGCGGGGAGCTTTGTCCAATGTTTCTGATTGCATGGGGGAGAAACCGAGAGACGCAATCCAGATGTCCTTAGGTTTGACTGAGACCAGAAGCCAGCTATTAGAAATCAAGAGCTGCCTCCTATTGTTGTTCAAACGTATTGGGAGAAAAGATGGCTTATAAAGTCCACATCACTGGCAAAAGGACAATGAATGTGAGAGGGATTTAGGCGGTCCCACTAGGTTCAAACACAAAACAAACTGTCCAAGGATGTGCTGAGGTATGTGTAAGCGCCAAAGGAGGGAGGCCAGTTTGAAATGAGAGGAATCTCATTTCAACGGGAATGATATTATTCTGGGGCTTAACTATTTTTATGTCAGTTACGATTAAACAGACAAGATAGGAGTGGTAAACATGCCCTCCACGGTCAGCCATGCCTTTCATTGCTTATCAGTGTTTGTGACTAGAGTCTATAACCATTCAGACATCTACCTGTTCGCTCATCCAGGATATCCCAGACATAGCTCTTCCCAGAGTCACTCTGGAACTCATCTGGGAATCCAAGGCCAAAAGGGATGCATAGTCTGTCCAGTGAGTTCTGGTTCTGGCCTGGAATCTTTTTCCAGTGGGACGTGCCATGAAAACCTCCAAAGGAAGGCGACCCAACTAACTCCTTCCGATGCAGCGAATCAGCTGCTCCGCTTCGAACTTCCCCCACATGGCGAAGCTCCTCATCTCGCCTCAAGCATGAATTAAGCCACCCTACGGTGGAAGCTCATGATGAGAGATGAAGCACTGACCAATGGGGAAATCAAAAGTTTCACTTTTTGGCTCAGCTCAGTTAAACTGACTGAACGTGACCTGGAAGGAGCAGTCAGTCTTTCGCTGGTTGAGGGCCGCAGGGAGATGCACACCTCTCCACGACTATTCCAGGAGATCTATAAGTACAACAAACAGGATCAAAGCCAAGGAGCAGTGTTGATGGAGTCCAGCCTGCAGTGGGAACAAGGTTGACCTTTTTGCCAAGATGGCAGACGCAGCTTTTGCTTTGTGGATGCAAAGACTAGTTGTTAAAAGCATCCTTGACAATGTAGGCCCAGACCACAGAGATGATTTTCACAAAGGTTTTTTTTCTTTTTAGCCATTTAGACGGCATTTTGAGAGAAAGGAAATTGTCATTTTTGAAGTCAAGTTCCAGAGTGGATACATTTCAAAACCAACTTTCTTGTTGATGTCGTAGATCCATGTCTTTCTTTAACCCGCGTGCGTCTCACCCTCACCTGGCGCAATTCTTTCATTCTGTGGGAGAGTTGCAGCGCCACTGATTGGCTTGGCGTATCTATTACAGGTGCTGCATCCTGTGTTGGGCATCATCATCATCACCCTGGAAATGACTCCAGTTGTCTTTCTTCTTCTGGTCCACACAACACACATGAACAAGACAGTCATTCTTCAGCATCTGATGGATTGTGAATATCCCGTCCCTTGTTTTACAGCAGGGGGCAAAAACCTTACTGCTCCTCTCGAATCTTGTTTTGACAATGGAGATCAAAACTGTTGGATTCAGATTCATGTGTATAAGAGACGTCCACATAATGTCCAATCAGTTCACACAAATGAAATGGTTGGGAGTGTGCTGGTTTCAGACAACAAAAAACAAGGAAGCGACTTGCTGCGCCTCAGATTCCCTTTGCTTCTGCCAACAGGTGATTGATTGTCACTGATTTACAGTACTTCCTCTTCCTTGTAGCCCAAATTAAGAAAGCTTTGCTGCTAGAATACTCAAATAATATAGAGAGTAGCTGGTTCTTCCATTTAGCCTAATTAGTTGAAACAAATTATGCACTCATGCTGTGTATTATAAACATTATTTGCATGTGGTATAAATCTACGCTTTGTTTAGTTTTATCTGTAGATGAGACCGGTGTTATATCATGTAGATCAGTGGAAGTACATATCTTTTCGTCAATGAGAAACATTTTCCCTCCCGCTCTTTCAGCACTGAGTTATAATTTAGTGTAATTGCATAAACGTTTAGCTTCAAATGATCTTCCGACTTGTGTATAGTGCCGTCTGAAAATGAATCAGCCATATGTTCATCCGTGTCCAATATACACTATAAAAAGCTGCTGCGTTCTTTAGAGGCACATATAATTAGATCCCATCATTTGTTATTTCACAGCGATGTGCACGTGTTCAGCAGTGGCGCAGTCGCATAGTTGCTTTATTCTCCATAGGAGAGATAAACGAGGCAATCAGCTCCGGAGCCAGTTGATTTAAATCAAATTTGAAAACGGTCTATGATTTAGCGCCGTGCGTCAACTACAAAGGCTGTCCAGGACTGGTCAGACTGTTTACTTGTCTTTTGAGGTTTTCTGCCAAATCGCTCCAGGACAATGGCGGTAGAGGTATATTTATAATAGCTCAGGAAAAGTGAGGGCGTCTTCACTAAGGTTGACAGGGTTGTTATATAAGCAGCCCTTCATCTTGGAAGTCCCACCGTTGTCTAGGCCAGTCGAGCAAGCTTTGACGATTCCTCATTAGAAAGATAACAAGAAGCATCTGTGCTCAAAAGCTTTCTGGAAGATTCTGTGGAGTAAAATCAGTTGCCTGTCTTAATGCCGTAGGACTTTATGTTTAAGTGGCGAAAAAAGGCCGATTAAATGTTTCAGATAGTGCAGTTATTTATGTTCTTAGTCACATCTCCTGAATAAGGTCTATAAAAGTAGTTTGTGTTGCATATAATTGCTTGTGATAAACTCTAATTAAAGTCAACATGTTAGAGATTATAACAGTGAATATAACAACACTATTAAATACTTGAAATGAATTTTCTAAATCTAATGTAACATCCATTTCGTGATAGTTGTCAACAAACTGAACTAAACTGAACTAAAAAACAGCTTTTTAATTTAATCAAAGCTGTTTAAATGTAAATGACAAATTCCCCATTCTGAAAAAAAACTCAAAGAGCAAAGTGGAGCACCCAGATGTAATGGTCAGACTTGGAGGTCATTTGGGAATCGTGCAGCTCAGCAATGAATTAAGGAGCATAACTAGAACAAAAGCAGGCCTGTGGGGGCGCTTGTATACAGGTTCAGCCAGTAAACAAAGAAATTATGTCATAAATTCAGTTTTGTCTTTGAATTCGATGGGGTCTGGCCACACATCCTGTTCAACATTTTCTTCCTAAATGTATTTTGTTCTGTTGTGGGACTGAATACTTGCAAAACCGTCTACAGTCCAGTTAACACCAGCCTCATAAGAAATGTACACTCTACCCAGCGTGTTTAAGGTCACATAACATTCTGATGGGTGATTTTTAGCAATATGATCAACACTGACTGAAATCCTGGTTTATACTTGGAAACATGGGACTCAGAATGAACTTCCATGTGTGTTTAAAGGAGCAAAACAACTGGAAAAAGAAAATGGCTGCTGGTTACAGTGCTGGGGTCTCTGAATAATCTTCGGAGCTGTACATCTCAGGAACAGACCAAAGACGGCAGAATGATCACCCTGAGGTCCAGCAGTCATTAAAACAGGTGCTTCATGATACTGAAAGCTACAGGAAACTTGCTTATGTTTGAACTGCATCTATGTAAGGTTAGAACAATGTTTTTTTTCTTAAAAAAAAAAAAAAAAGTTCAAACCAAAAGTATTTATGTTCCCAAAACAACCCCCCGCCAAAATCCAACTATCAAAGATAGGATGTGCTTTCTTTGCCTCTTTTTCTGTGTTTTTTTGCACACGTGGACTATTAGTTAAAATGTCTAAACAAGCACGCCAACACATGTGGCGACTTTGTATACATTAGAGCAGGTCAGTCAATCACTGGAAGCATTCCCACATATCCTTGTGAAGCGCAGTTTAGCAGAGGTCGACCACCCGCAACACTGCGTCCATCTTTAAACTCCTCCACTCAGTAGGATAAACCCAGAGGGGAACCAAGAATCCAGTACATTAGAAAATGCTTCATCAGATATGCTTTTTTTTTTTTTTTTCAATAAATAAAAAACAACAAAAATTAGCTCATTAACCGTCTTTTGGGCCTTTTAGCTTTTAAAAATCTTTGTTCACAAAGCTTAATGCATTTATAAAGTTTTATGTTGAGCCCAGGGTGTCTAAAAATAGGCTCTGTCCGTCACAGAGGGTTGATGGAGGCTTTTTATTTGGAGTCAAGGTAAAATTATAACTGACATAATTTTCTTTCAATGGAAAATGTTAAGTACGACAGTCTTTTTTTTTTTGTAACCCAGCTTTTGTAAAAAGTAGAACCACTTTTGTCCAGAAATTTTTACTGAAAAACTGACTAAGCTGCACCTAAATCAACTTTTGTTTATATCGCTACATATAGCAAGTGTTTTTGAAAGAAAGTGACCCAAATCCTCTTCTTACACCGTTTTCCAAATAATTATGCAAGTGACATTTTCTCAGATTTTTCTAAATGGTCAACGCAAATGATGGTCAGTATAATTTTCAAGTCATGAACTGTTACAGTGTAAATCAAATTTTACTGAACAAAGCTGACACAGTGGTATTCCTTACAGTATTCATCGTCATGCACGAAGATGATTCTGCTACTGAAGGTTCTGCTCTTCCTTTTGAACCATGAAAAAAAGTGATTAGTCAGAAAGTCCATATACTTTACTGAGGTCATTTTCACACCTTCATGGTCTCTGAAGGGGTCAGCCTCCTCTCTCTCTCCCCATGATTTCAGCCCAAAGCATGACTCCACCACCTCCTTGCTTGCGTCACAGCCGTGTTGGGACGTAGTGGCCATCCACCACCAATACACAACTGAGTCCATCGGGACCATCCAGGGTTGCACAGCAGTCATCAGTGAACAAATCTGTTTGAAAATGAATCTTCATGTCCGGCTGGGCAGAAACTGCCACTGTTTCTGCTTGTGAGCTCTGGTTGGTGGCCCAATAGTCGGTTCATGCACCACAAGCCTCTGGAGAATCCTCCACCTTGAGGTTCCAGAGATACCAGCAGCTTCAAATAACCGTTTGCTGCTTTTAAGGGCATTTTAACAGCTGCTCTCATAATGCGATAAATTTGTATAACAGAAGCCTTCCTCGTTAAGCCCTTATCTGTACAAACCCATCTTTGTTCTGAATCAGCCACAAATCTCTTCACATTACAGTCACGCTTCAGTTTTCATTAAATATCTAATGTTTTCATACCTTGTCATACAGCACTACACTGTCTGATGATTTTCCTTTCTCTTTCCCATATTGCTTGAAACCTGTGGCCTGCTTAATAATGTGGAACATCCTTCTTAAGTAGATTTCCTTCAATTGACCTCACCAGACAAACTAATCAACCAGCTCTCTGGAATTAATTATAGTGATTCAAAGAACCCTGACACACAGTACCATCTATACATTTAATAGAACAACAAAAAATCTTGGACAGTTTTTCCTTGGCCCCAAGGACTTTTGACTCGTCAATTTTGACAAAAAGTTTATACACCCCTGTCTTAAGCCTTCATCATAAACTCTTTGTTTCCTTTCTCTCTTTGCACAAATCGCCCGCAAATATGTTCAGTCAGCTGGAGGCTTTAAAAGTCATCATGTGCTGCTGACACCTGCCAGAAGGCCCCTGAGGTGGAGTCCGTGGTGGAGACAGTGATGCTCGATTAACCCGAGATGAAAGACGTATAACTCAGCCGGCTATTAAAATATCCCTCAGCAGAAATAACAGACCCGTGGTAAGGAGTGGGGTTTTAAAAAGAACACGGACAGGAAGACGGAGCGGGGTATGTCCTTTGGCTTTGTCTTATCACTGAAGTCGCTTGTTTATTGGTTGCTCCCTGCTTTTAACGAGCCTTTCTGCGTGGATAACTGGTGTCTAGAGCCAGCTGTTAAAAAAAGTTTATTTTTTTTCGCCCATAAAGTCAGGGGACTTTCCTACAAGGTGCTGCTTTTGTCTTTTTTTTTTTTTAACTGTGTCAGGTCTGCACACTTCTTATTAATTACACATTTGGGTCTCGCACGTTTGCCTGTCCTGTGGTGGTTGTTCTGAAGGGAAACGAGGATATTTTTCTCTTCTCAAATCCCTGTCATTTCTTCCTTTTCTTTTTTTTTTTTTTTTTTTTTTATTTCCTTCTCCCGTCGGTTTCCCCCCCCTTTAATTTTTTACAAAATGAAAAAGATTTCCCGTTCCTCTACTCGGTTTTTGGGTGGGGGGCAAAGGGGGGGGGGGGGGGGGGGGGGGGGTGTTGATTATGGCGCCTGTCAGATTCAGTTTGCGGTGTTAGCGCGGCCGACACGTCGCTCTGTCAGAGCGGGGCGCAGATATGGGGTGGAAGGGCTAAGTGGATCAGAAAAGATGGGACGAGATTTTTAAATTCACAGAAAAATGAAACAAAATGCCAGGCAGATTGGGCAGGGAATGCAAGAAAGAAAACGATAAGCTCACACCAATTCAGGCAACTTAATTTGGAAACGGGTCAGACATGACCAGCGTCTCCTCGGGACTGGTGGGCGAATCTCTCTGCTCCGTCTGTTTGTTCGGGGGTTTCCATGCTGATGGACAAACATGGTGGCGATTTTGTCCTGTTCACTAGGAATGTAATTTATTTCATCCGCTCCAGAGTAGAAAACTGTTTGACTTTATGCTCCTGGCTAAGTGATTGTAAAAGGTCTTCATCTCCTCTTCCTCTGCTTTTATATCTCTCCCAGACGTAAACTACTAAAAATCTTTACTGTTGTAGCAGACGCAACGGCCAAAGCTGTCCTCTCTTAAAGCCAGAGGTTTTGATTAAAAAAGATAAATCATCTGCTTTTCTCCTTTACGATCAGGAAAATTTAGAAAAGTCAGCAAAATCATAAAAAGATTTGCATTCATTAAGCTTCATTCCTGGTTACAGACGTTAAAAAAAACAAACAAAAAAAAAAACTTGCAATAAATTCCTCTTTATTGCAATGGTCTCTGGTGTGTTGTTACTCTGATTTTCTTTAATCCAGTCTTTAAAGTGACTACAATAGTTCATCTATATTAAGAAATATTTTGGGGGAAATCTGAATCAACAAGTCAGGCTTTTTTTGAAGATTGAGGATCAGCCAGAAAACTGGGTTTAGTGCAGCCATAGCGGTTCAGATCAAGTCCCCTGCTGCTGAGCCGATGCTTCTTTTGCTGGGGTTCTGCCTTCATCTGGGGTCACAGATCAACACACTTCAACAATGGTGTCTATAAAATCAGATCAAGACGCCACCAACCTGGGTGTTTTCATGGTGGTTTAAGTTTTATTGCCGCATAATGCCACTCTGAAGTGTGTTGAAGCATATAAATGGAACATGTTTTAAATTAACTGTTTAATTTTCATATAAAGCAACTTAACACAATTTAGAAAACCGTATAAACGATGTATATTGAGCTAGTGGCGTGAGTATCTACCAAATGCTCAAGATTTTGGTACCAAAGATGGGCAGATTGCCGCTGGTTTGTGCAGAAATATTTCAGAAAACATTCAGATGAGATGGACACATGTGATCTCCGTCTCTGAGGACTCCACAGCACGATCTGTCATTAATCAGTAGCTGATAGAATCTCATGCGCAATGCTTTTGGAACCACTTCTATATTCAACAGAGTCGAGTCACAGTCACAGATGCCACTTCGGACTTTACTATGCAAATAAGAAGCTCTCTGTCAGTCTTTTTTTTTTTTCTTTTTTGTTCCCCCAGAGTTGACATGGACTCCTCTGAGTTTGAGGACCGTCACACAGTGGAAACGTGGACTGTGGTCAGACGAATCAGTATTCCAGATTCTATTGAAACCAAATGAAAGCCACGTGGTTAATTAATTCAGATTTTCGAGATCTTGGAGCGACGCACGCTGGTTTCGGCGGGACATCTTTTCTATTTTTATCTTAACGATACAGAAACCACATTCTGTGCACATGAGAAAGGCCTGGCTGAGGAAGAGGATGGTATTGGTACTGAACGAGATATCCACAAAAGAGAACGTGAGAAGAATTTCAATCACAATGGATGCTGTCAGTCGTTTTGCATCCGCACATTAAACTGGACACACACAAAAAAAAAGCATCGCTGGCAAATAAAATCAGGTGGACGTATGACTGACATAATCCAGCTTAATCAGCAATTGAAACAATCAACTAATTTAGTTATTGAGGAATCATTAACTTGAGTCAAAAAAGCCCAACACTGCCAGACCACTGATTTCGCGAGAACTGTTCAAAAATATATATGCATTTTGCATTGAAGATAGGAAAATAATTCATTTATTTCAATCGTTTAATGTATTTAATGCATTTCTAATTTTGAATAAATAAGGCTTAAGTCGTTCAATGAAAAATTTGTGGAATGTACAATTTAAAAAATTTTTTTTATCCAATTAATCTATAAAATACTCAATTACTACAACAATCGTTAATTTCAGTCCTAGTAGGATGTTCAACAACATGAATGGTCCTCCTGCAGTTGCTCCTCCCCTTCCTTATGTCCAGATCTCCCCCCACACACCACCGTTCCTGCCCTCCACTCCTCCAATATCCTCGTTTCGCCTGTGTAACAATATATTTGACTTTACTGGACGTCCCGGGAGGAATTCCTAGTGTTTGGTGAACCGGAGTCTCTCCAGAGTGATTTCAAGACGTGGCGGACAGCGGTCATTAATCACTGCGCTGTGACTGAACCTGCGCCTTCATGACTTTACGTGTGTGGACTTTGGAAGTGCCTCTGTTTTCCTTTTCATATGCAGTATGTTCATCAGCGATCACATCCTATCTATTCACAGGGAAATTGCGGCGGCTATGCCAGCGGGAGCAAAGGGAAGAGCTGTTTTTCTTCCCCTCTCCGGTGGTTCTTTCCGACTGCTCAGACCTGACCTGTGGCGTGTCGCTTTCCCTCAAACGTCAAGGATACGGAGGATGAACATCTAAAATGGTTGTGTGGCCTCCTGGCTATGTCGTCCTTCTTTATTATATATATATATATATATATATATATATATATATATATACTCGGCCAGACTTTTTACAGCAACTTCCTGTTAGGGTTCAATCCACCGCTGCAGCGATCCCCATCTGTTCGGGGTTTACCTTTTAAACTTCCCAGAGCCGCAGCGTGAGTGATGAGGTGTTCACAGCCATCACCGCTGCACGATTCTAAGATCTCAAGACAGGCGCTGAGATAATAAAACACACAGGACCTTTAGTTAAGCCAAATAAAAGAAAGGGATTTGAGGTATGCTCCTGTTATAAATGGTCAAATGTGGAATTAATTGAAGATTTGTGGTTTAAGAACGTCAAGGCCTTGCAGTAATCTGCTATAGGCGCAGCTTAACCTCCTGTTCCACTGCTATTAATGTGATGGCAGTTGACTGAGTCCACTATGGAGGATTTGTATTTTGATTTAATACGCAGTTACCCAATTATGATTGACTTTTAAGGAATAGCAAATGGAAAAAACGTGAGTCCCAGTCCTTCAAGAAAAGCGGAAGTAAGCCAGATGCTCTCACGCAGTGGAACCGTTCCACATAGTTCAAGTGCGCAAAGGTCAATATAATTTTCTATGATAATTATGAATATAAAAACCATGCGTTTACGTTGTTAGCGGAAACATTTGTGAAAAAAGTAAACCATGATCTATTTGCTTTTATTTAACGGGGCAGTGTTGTGTGATTTGAAATTTACTTTGTATTATAATGTTATCCCCTCATCCAAAACGTACCTGAAATGTTGCCTTGATTCTTTCATGCATGTTTGAGAAAACTGTTAATCTCCCTTGGCAACTGACCAGCTGAGTCAACCAAGCGCCTCTGAGCGCCTCAGACCTTATTTTAAATGGATCAGAACATGCAATTAGGAAATCTAATATAATGTAAATTAAATTATGGCACTCAAAGCATAAAACATAGAGTGAGACTGAACAGATCTGCCCTTATGAATCGGCCACATTGTCACTGATATAGAATTTTTTCAACAGATACAGACATCAGTATCTGATCGGTGCATCTCTACAAATAACTTTTATAAAATAATTCAAGAATGTCAATATAATAATTTAGATACTTTGCTGAACCCATAGTAACATGAATCAGTTCTGTATAATAGTAAATTGAACAGGAAGACGGCTATCGGGGACATACACAGCGGAGGAGATGAGTCACTGAATCAAATGCATGGAAACATTAGTTAACTTGAGAAATGAGATTTACATTAACTTAATTCATAGTGGAATCACCAGCAGCTTTGAACAATTGCGATTCTATTGCGAAATGGAAACACAGAGGAGTGGGTCTCCTTTTTGCACACAGAAAAAAGTCGCTAGATTTGTCGCTAGTCTTGTTTTGGGGGAAAAAAAGTCACTAAATATAGCAACAAAGTCGATAAGTTGGCAAAAGTGGGAGAGAGACGTGTTGGAATTGGGAATGTGATCCCCGCCCATTGTGATGGATGAAAGCGATGGTTTGAACTTCGACCTTTTCTCTCTCTGCTCCGTACGGCAGCAGAGTCCCGCAGTCTGAATGTTGCAAAGAACGATCTTTAAATTGTAGCGAATGATGTGTCGTAAAATGTACTTTTAAGAACCGTGGTACACGAGACATGGGTCAGTGCGTTAGTTCACCCGTACTTAAGAACAAGCACATGTGTTGCTAATGGCAACAGATGACTTTAATGCTTGCCTGTGAGGACAAAGCTGTTTGAGGCGGTTTTTATGCAAACAGCTTCATTGTGGCTCTAAATAAAACCATTGTCCTACGAAGAGCTTGTGTATTTTGTTGACATTTTTTAGACGAGACCACAAAGAAGCCCTGTTTTTTGTTTTTTGTTTTACTGCCTTCACACTCAATTCTGAAACGCTGCTTTGACTCTGGCCTTCCTTCTTAATGCTTTGCATTCTAACGTAAAGACAGTGGCGTAGCTTTCTAAATATTCTCTCCGTGGAAGATCAGCCGATATAAGCTGTTAATGACAGGCAGGGATGAGTCCACCGGTTTCACAGCACTTCCCACTTCATGTCAGCATCCGCTGCTCCGTCTCTGCCCCAACTGAGACATCTGGGTTTCACTGATGGGACTTTCCCGTCACGCTGAAAGCAAAAGTTCCCTTTGTTTGTGCTTGTTTGATGGTGCTGCACTGCTCCTGTTTGATGCTACAGTAGAACAAGGTGCTGACTGGACATCAGTGGGTTAGGGCCATGGATCCAGACGAAGCTTTTTGCCTGATCTGCAGCTGTGAGCGAACACTGCAGACTGCGTGAGCGCATGCTGCAGCATCTGAAGGTTTACTAGGGCCTTCTACAAAGGCCCTAGTATTCCAGCAAATTCTAGCAAAAAGCTCAAATTCTTAAATTAATCTCAGATATTTTCTAGAAAAAAAAAAAGGGAAATTTCTAAGTTTTAAAAGTCAAAAGTTGGTTGGAAAAAACTCACGGAACGTTTGACTTTTGGAAATATTCTGAGTTTCAAAAGCTGAAAATGTGAATTTAAATTTATCACAAAATTTAGCATGTGTTCACTGGACTTACACATTTGCAAAGTGATAAAATATATATGTTTTTTATTCATTCACTTCACACTTTCGAAATGAAGCTTTTTTTTGGCAAGTCTGAGCTGTAACGTTTTTCTAAGATCTGCAACACATGCAGTAGCTTTGAATCCGACATGAAACAAAGGAAGAACTGGATCAACATCTGCTCATTAAAACATGTTGCTAATGTTTGTTCAATAAAAATGCAGTGAAATGTATAAAAGTGCATACTCTTGGTTAATAGATTCTTAAAATGAAAATAAATGCCTGATGAATTTTTTGTTTCCTGTATTTTCATAATTTTGGGGGGATTGTTTCTGTTCAGAACAAAAGACGGTGAAGGAAGGTTTAAGATTGATTGCACAGCTTAAACGTTTTAAAGGAAACCAAAGTTTCAACTTCATTTGTCTCTACATTGATTCTCAAAGACTGTAAAGCTTCAGGTTTCACAGATCAATACCTAATCGTGTGTTTTATTGTGAAGACTGAGCCATCAAATCATCATCTAATAGATCGCGAACAGTAAATCTCGAATTGCTCTTCAGTTAAATGTCCTTCTGTGTTTTACAGATTCCCACTGTATCCTAGAGGAGAGCGCTTTCATTTTGAATATGGCGTCTACTTGCTAAACAAGAACATCGCCCAGGTAAGGAATGAGCAAACAGTTGCCAATAATGGGTGAAGTTTAATGATTGACAATTTGATCAGAAGATAAATGACCGTAATGCCTAAAATATATGTATGTATAGTTCAACAATTCTGGCTTAGGTTGGGTGAAACTTCACCATCTCTGTCGTTTTATATTCCTGTCACTGATTTTCAGAAGATTTTATGCGACTCTGTGGCCAGTTTGTGATGCTTTTAGTCCAAATGTAATCTTTGCGGTTGAACATCCGCATTGAGGATCTTTGATGCTCACATGTCTTGGATTTTAGCAATTTTTATTTTTGTGGTGAGAATTTTAGTTTTTTTGACGTTAGTTCTCAACACATTCGGCATCAACTACTTAACTTTTTTTTTTTTTATTTACATCTAATTTATAGTTAATTGTCTTTCAGTGAAGTAAGTTGAGGATTATAAGATCAAATGCAATCTAAATTATTTCTGCATCACTATCAACGTGTCTCATCTCTTATAAAACCCTAATTTTTATGAAAAAAAAACAATCATCTTTTTCTTACGGATTTTGACCCTTAGTGTCATTTGCTGCAAAAAGCCTAACATCGGAGTGTTGTGGGCAAACTTACTGAAGGTGTTTTCCACATGTCGGAGTATCCGTCCATCTGTGAACTGCCTAAGCAGCAGGAAGCTGAGCACACTGGACCGCAAAGCCCAGCTACAGCCTCTCGGTTTCTTTCACGGTTGTAAACTCGAGACTCTTGTTAGATCTTTTTGGACATCAGGGAAATGAGCTGTGTGAAGCATGAACTGTAAACAACCCACCGGTTGGTAGCATCAACTCATTTATAGTTTTGGTCTTGTCATGTGATTCGCTGATCTTGTGACTTTGCTGTGCTTATTAAAGTGCATATAGGTGAGTTTTTTTTTTTTTTTTTTATACGCTCAGACTTTTAGCAGTTTACATTCCTTTTGCCTTTTTTTTTTTTATTCAGATGGAGAGGAACTACCTAAGCCTATTTTAGATTTAATTACATATTTTTGTATTAGAAATACATTAAAAGAAACAAATAAACAATTCAAATTATTTTTGAAATAAGACAATATTTACATATGTTGTAGCCTAAAATGCAATAATATTTTTTTTATTGTACGCTTTAGCAAAGAATGCGTCTGAAACTAAAACAAATACTCCTCAGTCAATCAGCACAGCTTAGTCCTGATCTGAAGCTGTTTATTGGATAAACCGATGAATAATTAGATAGCAAAGATTGTTTAATAGGATTTTTTTTTTCTTGTTTTGAACCAAGTGGAGCTTGGTTCAAAACAACTTGAGTTGTGTATAGAACTTAATCACTGACAAAGGATTAAAATAACAATCTTAAATTCAATGTCCATATATAGTTTGTTCAGTTTTGGCTTAAGTACTGTAAGACGTCCTTTTTTGAGTCTGCATACTCAAGTTAACAATTAAATTAGTTGACGATTAATCGACTGATCACGATTAATGTGATTGTTTCAGACCTCATGTGAACGTTGCTTAGTTTGACCCCAATATGCTTAGAACTAAAGAACATTTTTTGCTGAAAAAAAGAATGCATCTCGTATTTTCTCATTAAGTGCCTTGATACATAGCCACATGATCCATCTAATTTTAAATAATCAAGATGTGTTTTGAATAACAGTCAAAATTAGCTCTCAGTCCAGATTTTAGTCCAGGATTTCTTAGTTCATCGTTTCTCTGCAGACTGTTTCTGTTGTTATATGTAGAACATTTGGTGTGCAGTCATCCAAGTTCTTATTCCTACTTCTGAACTTCCCCCCAACACACACACACACCCGGTCCATTTTTGATCAAAGCTACACCTCGTGACCCGAGCTTTCTGAGATTTCAATTTCACGAACCTCGACCATGTGTTGCCATCAGACTGCGTGCTCAGTCTTGCTGAAACTTTAATTTGCTTGCTGATAGAAGGCACATGGAAGTAACTTCGGGAGAAATATTCCTGACTGCAGTCGGCGCGTCACAAATCAAATCTAAAATAATAATGCCAAGGCTTCCTTTGCCAGATTCGGTGACATAATCTATGGGTTGAAGGTCTTTTCAGGTTATCAAGAGAAAACCCCCCGGTGTCAATTTATAAGACAGTTTAACGAGTCGTATAGAAGAGTGGGAATGTGGAGCTTTTGAAGGAATCTGGTCTGCTGAAGATGAAAAATGAGATCCACTCAGCAGGATGTCCTCTACAGTGTTCATGAAACCTCTGCTGAAAGATTCTAACTCCAGGCTTTTTAAAGTCAGATGGAAACAATCAGCTGGGCACAGGTGGGCACATGTGAGGGGTGAATGATAACTGTGAGATACATCTGGTCGGACGGGCTAAGACAACGGAGGCAAAGTTATTTATGCAAACTAAACGTGGCACTTTAAAGCTACAGTGTGCAACTTCTAAAAAACAGTTTTTTGCCTATTTGTTAAAACGATCAATTTTCAGCTGTTTCCCAACAGCAGAGCCTGTCACGATTGCTCAAGCTAGTCAGCATGGTGGCGGATAAAACGGTTTTCCTGTAATGGTAAGTTGTTTCTCCGCCATTAATCACATAATCATAATGGGAGGATGGGAAGGAGCGTGATCTTTTTTTCACAGTTTTAATAAATAAACAGATGTAGCTGAGCGACATACTCAGTTAAAGTACGTAAGCATGTGGCTAATTTGTTTTTGTACCTGTGCCTTTGCGCTGTTTCATTGAATAGGAGAAACACTGTGCATCCAGAAAGTATTCACAGCTCTTCACTTTTTCCACGTTTGCTGCTACTTACTTATGGGTTCAACACACAGGGAGCGACAAACATCAGAAGGAGAAAGTTTTCCGGCTCTCAGGGTGAATCCAGCACACAGGACATGATTGTCGCAGCAGGATTCTTTCTGAAGCTGGCCAGCCATCTATGCTGAGTGGTTGGAGGAGAAGGTCCTTCGTCAGGGAGGAGACCCAAGAACCGGTCCAGTGTGGAAAGAGGAGATCCTTCCAGAAGGACAACGGTCTCTGCAGTGATCCACCAATCAAGCCTGGATGGTAGAGCAGCCACACCTGAATAAAAGGTTCATGACAGCCGGTCTGGAGTTTAGCAAAAGGCACCTGATGGACTCTCAGACCAGGAGAAACGCGATCGTCTGGTCTGATGAGACAAAGACTGAACTCTTAGTGTGAATGCCAGGCG
The DNA here is from genome assembly GCA_010277015.1 of Poeciliopsis turrubarensis. Taxonomy (NCBI): domain Eukaryota; kingdom Metazoa; phylum Chordata; class Actinopteri; order Cyprinodontiformes; family Poeciliidae; genus Poeciliopsis; species Poeciliopsis turrubarensis. The sequence goes on along the minus strand of VMRN01000011.1, from coordinate 257,144 downwards.
CCATGTTTGGATTAAACCAGGCCAATACCATCCCTGTAGTGAAGCATGGTGGTGGCAGCATGAAGCTGTAGGGATGTTTTGCAGCAGCAGGAATTGTCATACTAGTCAGGATAGAGGGAAAGATGAATGCAGCAATCTGGACCTCAAACTGGGGAAACGGTTCATTTGTCAGAAAGACGACGACCCAAACCACGTGGCCAAGATCTCAAAGGTGTGGCTTCAGAATCTCTCTGAATGTCGAGGAGAGTCCCAGACAGAGTCCAGACATGATTCTGATTGAACACTTATGAAAACATTATATTCTAAGAGATTTGAAGCTGGAACTTCTGCCAAAGCAAAAGCTGTGAACACGCATATAAATGGTATTTCTTGGTTTTCTCTTGATAAAATTTCCACATCGTCACAATGGAATATTTGTTGGTGGAATTTTCAGGAAAGAGATTAATTTAATCCAATTTGGAATGCAGCAAGATGTGGAAAAAGTGAAGCACTGCAAATACTTTCTGGATGTGCCGTTTCCTGCTCCATTTTTTTTTCTGAAGCAGCAGTAATGCATGAAGGGTTCAGGAGAACATCAGTATTTTCTCAGGGTGAAATTTCATCTCAGTTTTAAAGCTCAGTGATGTGCATTCCACGTGTCCCTCTGTCCATCCATCTCAACAGCGAGTTATCAGGTTTGCCTCTAAGTAATATCTTTTTGTGGACGAAACGGTTCAGCTCCATATGTTAGTGATAATAAGTCACCGTTTTTAAAACCGAAGAGGTGGTTAGCTTGTCACTTTCAACAAAGGAGAAGCCGCTGGAGACGATTCTTCTCCGCCTCGCTTCTGATGAACTCTGCAAAAGGCTTCTCAGCCAACTTCTGCGAGCCTTTAATCGATCAATTACATCACAGAAGCTCAGATTTGAGTTGAGCCCAGTAAAGACGAGATCCTTTTCCCTCAGCATGTGGTTTGAATTCCTCTGTTCTCATTCCAAACCAGCTGATCAAAGAAAAATCACCATTTTCTCGACTTGGTTTGCATGAACCAAGATGCTCAACAAATTGAGCAGAAATCTGTTCAGAAACTCGGAACTAAAGTCTTTTTCTGATCAGGAGAATACTGGAGAAGACCTCCAGTATTCAATAGTATTTTGAATACCATTATCACTATTTCTCATATTATGGTTCATAAAAAAGAATCAGGATAAGAGAAGATGGAAAAAAATTGCTCAACAAAAATAAGAGATCAAAAACACAGCCCTTCCTGTCCAAAGAGGGGTGAGAATCCAAATATAATTTAACCGCAGTTGTACTGTGATGTCGTTTAGCGCATTAAAGTCTAGGAAGCTCGATGGAGTGCACTATGAGGTGTTAACAGCTCCTCTGGCTGCCTGAATCAAATTAGGTTAACATGGAATGGTGAAATTAGGCATGAAAATGTATCCAAACCTCCAAATATTTCATATGCAATCAAATAACATAGGAAAATCTGAGTGTAACTGCTAAAGTCACCCTTTTCCTTTTACTACTGTTCTGTGTGTGTTGGTTAGCATGCTTTTTCTCATTTGCAGAAATGATCCTACAAAGCCAATGTGATTTTTATTTTTTTTTATTTATTTTTTTTTCCCCCGTTCAGCTTCATTGTTCAATGATTACCATCGGGCTGCTGCTGTTTGTTAAAAATTTGGCCCCTGCTACCTCTGAGGCCTGCAGCTGGGCCTGAAGTGGTCTTCCACAGGGGGGCACAAACGCCAAACCTGCCTTTCCTCCATTTGCAGAGACAAATGAGCCAAGTTAGTGTGGCTGACTCCAAAGGAAAACCAGCAGCTTTTTGTCTGGAAAAGGGCCATGTGCTGCATTCTCCAGCTCTCTGAGTTATCCACTTGGCTATGCTGTTGTGAAACAGGCATGTGGGGCTGATTAGACGACAACTGATGCTACACAACATCTACGGGAACAATTAGGCCTTAGTTACTTGGACGAAGAGATTTTGTGGCCTCCAGCGTAGGAAAACGCAGAATTACAATTTATTACAGTGAATTATTTGCAGGCACAACCAAGTCACCTCTAGATTCACCTTAATTTCTGTCGACTGGAGCAAGATGGCCGCAGTCTTCCGCCTCTCAGGTCTCTGGCTACTTTGTACCGTGATCTACAGGCAAAGCGCCATAGCGGTGGTCTGATGCATACGTCAGACACCCTGCTGCAGTAAAGAGTGGCAACTGTGGCCCCGTAAAGCACTGCTGTGACTCATGGGGAAGCCTACTGTAGTTAGTGGTTAAAGGAGGTGGCATCGAGCGGAACTGGACCTGCTTGAACCGAGTTATTCTTGTTGACGATGTTTTTTGAAAAGGTTTTACATGATTGGGAAAGGTAAACTTAACCTTTTTCGAATTACAATAATTATCAGAATGAGGCTGTTTTCTCCTTAGGGGGTTCTCTATAATCCTGGGATTAAGAGATTAACCATGATGCTTTGCTGTTAAATTTAGCTGCTCACATTCTCACTCTAATTTAGCAAAAATCGCAAGCACATTTCTGGAAAGTTTGCGTTGTCACACACAGGAAAGGCTCTGTGTTTAATCTGTGTTTAACTAAAGAAAAACAAATAAAAGTAATTAGTTTTTCAAAGATAAGCTTTTCATTGAGGTCGTGTTGGTTTGGATAGCATGCAGGAAAAGTTGTGCTTTTTGTCCACAGAAACCGACGTAGGAGAAAATTTTTGATTTGTAAATAAAAAACAAGCTGGCAGGAAAGCCATGTTTCTGTTTGCCGTCTTAAAAAAAGAATGTGGAAATACACAGCGTGTGTCATCTGTTTTGATGAGGAGAGTGCAAACAAACCCGTTCAACTCCTGCTGCTTTTTGCATGAGTAGCACCTTTTTTTTTTTTTTTTTTTTTGTGAACTTTGGGTCCTCGGCTTGTTTCTTCACCTCTGGGGCAACGCCGGTGACCTCAGACCGAAGAGATGCGACAGAGTCTTGGCATAGCGCTTTGCTGCCATTAGCTCATGTGATTGGGCTTCAATAAAAACCAGATGACCCCCAGACATGGAAAAAGTGAACATTAAGCAGATGCCCTCAACCTCAGTGTAAATGGTCAAGACAGTTAAAATTCCCCAATGTAAACTGTCTCCAACTATTACTTTGCTCCTTTTCTTCTTTCTCATTGCGGATACTGGAGATCGAACAAGACTTCCAGCCTTGCATACACCGTTAAAGACCGACTCATCTGATTCTTTCTTTCTGTGTCTTTTCAAAAGTATTTTAATACTTTGAAATGTTCGCATTTTTCTAGAATAACCCATAACTTTAATGGGATTCTATATGATAGACCAGAACAATGCAAAGTGATGGTTATGCATTTTCTGCGTACGAACTGTCACTTTTGGAGCTACTGGATTTTATTAATGGACATTATGGGCACAGGAAACTGAAAGGTTAGTTCTGTTTACTCTAAAGAATCATCATAGTACTTAGTGGAAGTTAATGCTAAAGCGTTAACTTAAATTCAAGTTGTATACAAATGTAATTTTGACATTATAACATGCCTTACATGTTCTATAACACCCTCAGATGTTGTATCTATTTAGATCTTGTTCTTTACTGTCCGTGTTTAATTTTGTTATTGTGCGTTTCTTATTTGAAATAAATTTTCTAGAAAAAAAAAAAGGGAAATTTGAAGATAGAAAACTGTAAATGGTCTTCACCTACTTCAAAATAAGAGCATGAACATAAACGTCTCGTGGCTTGAAGAATTTTGAACAGGCCACAATCAAAGCTTCAACACAGATGTTGAACTTTATCCGAATGAAAGTCATCCTGTAAAATTAATTAAAGGGAAGCTTTTAGCTCATTATTGGAAGAAGTATGCCCACCACCGATTAAAGGGTATCAGAGTAAAAAGGGACAATTGCAATCCACCTGCCACACGTTTCAGATTCCTTGTCAAAACGTCGCGACAGCTGCTGCGTAGCTGTTTGCTGCACAGCTCTGCAGCGCAGCTAATCAGGATGATCTGGATGCAATCAGCCAGTTTTACACAAAATCAAATTTACACTAATAAAATGCGACCTCCTTGCTCCCTAGCGTGATGCATTGTATGTAAATGCTCACAATTGTAATATCGGTTTCTGTTGTCACATCTTGGAGTCATTCCTCATGGCAATCTGACCCAGCAGAAGTGTTTGAAGATGAAGAGGAAACTGTGATGTGTAACTTCATACCCTAAATCTACTTCGGCTCTTTTATGTGGGGGAGGAAGAAAGAGATCACAGCTAACTAGGATCCGTCGTTGGAACGCCGAGGCGTCGCTCTTTGATGGGAAGTTCTCCTCCGGTTTGACTGTGTGTGCAGTGTTTGTGCCGTCTTTTTGCCTCCGTTGCTTAGATCCCCTCTAAATGCGAGCAGAAACTGGATCCCCCCAGGATGTTTCTCAGAAACGACGCACATTAGACAGAAATATTTCAGATTTCATTTAGAAGGGTTGTCTCTTTGTCCAGTTGAGGCCTGTGGTTTGTGACTCACTTGCTGGTGTGCTCCACAAAGACCTTCTCGGCGAGAGAAGAGAAGAGAAACAGACGGGTAAATCTCCACTGTTCCCCTCGAACAAAACTCTCACTCTTCTGTTTACTTACCCCCTGCACAAACCTCATCTCGACAAAGGGACCCGTCAGGATTTAGAAATTATGATGCAGCCCGCTGTGAGGTGTTTGTTTACTTGAACTCCGCTTCCCCGAGGCTCTGCCACCATCTCTACCCAAAGACAGACAAGACCTGGAAGCAATCAGGCCATTTCAACGGCCCGCTGCCACTTTGTGTCTTCATCTCTCCGTGATGGCCACATCCGTTTCTCATTTTCGAGGGATTGATATGAAAAAAGAAAATGCATAATAGAGAGGACAGGCACCAGCAAATGCAAAACTGTCTCATCATAGTGCGCCTCGTATTCAGCCCTGAGGAAGGAGGAAAAGTAAGACGTGAGGCACCAGGTGAGATTCTTTGTAATCTAAGCCACTAAGGTGTCTGTTTTTGCTTTAGTTTGGTGAAATATAGTTTGAATAACCATCGCTTCCCGCACGGCCACATGCCGTACAAATGTTGAACAGTGAGCGTCAGACAATATGCTTGAAGTTTCAACGCCGTCATTTTGGCACTCCTACCAACCCTTTTCATCTCTGTTATTCCCCGACAGTGAAAAGCATTTCATTATTTGTCACATTTCAGGCAAGTGACCATCCCTGCCAGGTAGAAAGTGGTAAAACCGTTTCAGTCGGGTTGCGAGATCAACAGTCTGAGTGGAGGCCGACACTATTGGCCCTCCCGTCGTTAATACGTAGCGAGAAGAAGGGAGGAAAAATGTGTTTCATGTTTGGGTTTAGATATGTGATGCGTGTCTCTTATTGCTGGGATATTTCATTGACTCATTTATGCTTAGCAATAATTGTTGCATTGATACTGCACCCAACGTAAATGTTCCTTTACAGGCCCAAACAGTTATTTGGTCCTTTAAAAAAAATCTGGTAAATTTTAAGTAAAGTGAAGATTATTTTAAGTAAAAAATTTTTACTTAAAATAAACTGATCTTTAACTACAATACAATGGGGCCCTGGTGGTTGTGGGGCTTAGAGACCACAACCGGTCACTGATGGCTAAAGTACTGGCAATACTTATGCAACTCTCTAAAGATGCATATGACTACCTTTGCGATCATTCAAACACCAAATATACCGAGATGCGTGGTTCACAACGCAAAATTTTAAACTTGGAAAAACCTGAGAGGCCCACACCTGATGACTGGTCCTACATGCATGTTAAAGGATTTCTTAAACATGCATGAAAACATCTGAGCAACACTCCAGCTCTGTGTTTGATGAGGAAATATTTATCATGTTGTAAATCTCAAAAACGTCGGTTTTACATGTCGCTGCCCCTTTAAGTAAATCCAGGCTTTTCTTTTAAGCACACCTCTCTTTCCCGGTGGGTTTTCAAAATCCCGACTGTGTGGTCCCGGTTTTCCATCACAAACATTTGTTGTTAGCTACAGCTTGAATCCAGTGCAACATTCTGCTCAGACTTTGTAACTGATGGAACCCCCTTTTATATTTTACTACAGGAAGTGGAAAGCGCTTTTCTTCTTCTTCCATAAAAAAGTGTCACAAAAAGTAGGAGACTTGCCGCGTTGTTTGTCTGTCGTCTTCTCGCTCGGCCTCAACCCACTCGAGTTCAGCTGCTTCCGATGGCGAGAAAGACGAGTTGAATCACTGGACGCTCCCATGCAGACCAGCTCCTACCTTCTGTCAGCCAGAACATTTGATTTACAAGCAGGCCTCAAACTCCACTTCTAAGTGTGTGTCACTGTTCTGTGGTTTCCACTTCTGGGTGTGTGTACATAGTGAGGCTGCTGGTGTGCTGCGATTATGCTTCGGCTCCTGGCTTTATGGGAATTCCTCTGGATAACCACCTATGACTTTATGAAACACTTAAGTTGGTTTAATTGATTTTCCACATTTTGTGGTCACTTGTTCCAGGTTTGTCCGTCACCACAAAGGGAATCCAGGGTAGCTCCTTACACAATATATAAGGCCAATCGTTAAATTAATGTTAATGGATAATAATTCTACAACTGTGTGAAGCTGAGAGAAAGGGGGGGGAAATGAAGTTGGTTAAAAAGTTTTTTTTTTTTTTTTTTTTATTATTGTGTTTGGGCTCATTTGGCCAAATTATCCCTTGGATTAGCAGAGTGAAAGTTTGTACAAAATTAGTTACGCTGAAAGATTAGAAACAAGCAAAAGGCTGAGGAAAAAAGAAACTGTTTCAAAAAACTGTGAACTGTTTTTAAAAGTAAATCCTGTTTCTCATCATGTTCATTTATTTTCGTTCAACATTTTTTTGTATATTACGTCTGGTCTATGGTTGTGGCTTCTTTTTTTTTTTTTTTTTTTTTTTTTTTTTTTTTTTTTTTTTTTTTTTTACCAATGAGAAAAGCTGAGCCGTGTGTTGTTTTTGATTATTTTTAAAAAAAGAGCGAAGGGCAACCTTTCAAGATAGCTAGAATAGAAAAGATGTATTTTTTCTTTTTACGAAGGATAAAATCTGTGGCCAACTTCTGAGCAGGACGCCAGCTGACCATGTATGAATGCACATGATGCAGTGCGCTTGGAGAGTCAGTCCTCCCAAACCTAACGCGTCTGAGTCCTCTGTGGTGTACCAGCACCGCTGGCAGCAAGCATCTTTCCATCCAAATAACAAAGTAGTTGGGTGTGTTGCAAACCCCAAATCCTCACGCGTTGTTGCATACATATAAAGACAAAACAGCAGCAGTAAAAGCCGTGGCCATTGCCAGTAGACGTGTTGGTTACCATGGAGACTGACTGGTGCCTCCTGGGTTTGCCCTGATTTGTTTTTGATGTTACATTTCAATAATTAAAACTGTATTTTCTATTTTTCTCATTTGGAAAGAGTTGAAATGCAAATTTCAAAATCATGTTTTTGTTCCCCCCTCTTTTTTTTTTTTTACTCCCAAAAAATTCCTCCCTGCATTCAAAGTCATAGGTTCATTGTTTGTTTGTTCTTTATTTGTTTATTTTTATATTAACCAGCATGCAAAATCCAAATAATCCTCACAACAAAGTCCTCAGTTTGTGGACCAAGATTTGTTTTGGAAATAAAAGTGATTTCTTTAAGGTAATTTTTCAATTGGTTTATAGGGATGTATAAACATATTTATCTGAGAAGGGTACCAGATTTTTGTGATTCATGATTTTGATAGCCTGTCCTGCACAAGCATGTGGAGCTGGTGGAGAGGAAGAACTCCCCTTTAACAACAAGAAACCTCCTGCAGATCCAGGCTAAAAGAGCATGTGAAAAATCCTTTGGCTGCTGTGCTATATTTATTCTGAGAACAAATGGCAGAATTACAAAGTATTACATTTTACCTTCTGGAATATGTTGCAAGCCTTAAACTCAGGGTTGGATGTAAATCACTGCATTAAATGAAGCTGACAAGATAAATGCTAAAATATCTCATGGTCATACTGTCAGCAGTGGGGGAAAATAAAAAAAGAAGTGCAAGAATCACTGCAATCTAATATATTTGCATTCCCCGTAATGTCCCAATATTTTCAAGTTTTGTGTTGCACATTTAACGACTCAAAGAATTGGACCAAATAAATTGAGACCCAAAAATCACAAAAGGGATTCGCCTGTGTGCCTCATCTTTCCCCATCACTCAGAGCGGCGATGTTGTGATTATTTCTGAATGTAGTTTTTCCCACAGGTCAAACTGTGGATTTTTTCTGTCCTGGCGTTCCAGAAACTGTACGTTTGCTGTGATTCAGGGTGTTTAGAGAGTGTTGGCTGCTCTCCTCCATCATTTACTTAATAGTGCGACTGCAGTTTCCAGCTGTTTGGAATTTGTAGTTGAAGCATGTTTTCCTTTCTTTTTCTTTTTTTTTTGTTTTTGTTTCCCCATATCTCACTTATGTGCTCGAACCACTAAGGTTTAGCAACGGGGACGTGCTAAATTCTCTTGTTTCGTTTTTCTTTGTCATATGATCATATCTGAAGCACTGGCTTTCAGAAAACGAAACCTCTTAGTGAAACAACAAAAAAAAAATAATAATCCTCTGAGACCTCTCACTGTACAATCTGCTTCCTCCACTGGGAGTTTTATCAGTGGCTTTGATCAGACTTAGGTCATACAGTGTTACAATATCTGTAGTTTTTGGATCCGTCCTGCTTTTCTCTCAGTTAAGTAGGGGATAGACAGTGGACCAAGGCACACAAACAGAAGAATTTTCTTTTTGCTGGTAGACGCTCTATCCCACCCCCGACTCCCTCCGACTTGTCATGAGAATGTAGAGGGGAGAAACCGAGTATATTTCATGTCACGGAGTTTAGAAAAACTTGTTTGTTTTGTTAATTCATCAAAACCCACGTGCTGCCATTTGGGTGTTTGTGAGGTACTGCAGTCATTATTGTGGCTGAATTAAATTAAACAGCTCTGAGAATAAAACAATGCTGGCCCCGTCTGGTCAGTGTTTGAACAAATACAAATCTGGTTCTGCTGAAATCCTGAAAACCATTGGGTTTTTTTTTTTTTTCTGTGTATGTGGGTTCTGTTAAATCCATTCGACTCAGATTTTATTTTACTTAATTAAAAAGACTGGATAGCACAGAGTCCATATGGTGGACACTCGATAGACTTAAAGTCTCTTTTCTTGTTTGAATAATCTCCTATTTGTTCAGTTTTCCTGAATGGACACCTTTGTCCGGGATCTACAAGTAATGTCCCTCAATTGGCTCTAACTCCCAGCTTCCTCTTCTGCACCAGGACGATATATAATATAAGGATGCTGTCATATTTTAATTTCTGTCATCTGGTCACGGCTTTCTCTTTATTAATGAAGCATCTATGATGGATTCGGGCCCTGAATCGACATCGTTTTCCTTTTCATGTGGAAATAATTAATGTACACTGCACCTTCTAAAGTAGATTACTTTCTTATATTGTGCACTTTTGAGGAGTGGACTCAGGATATTGAGACAAGCAAGGTAAACAATTGCAGTTATTTTCACGTGATTAAATGTATGGGTGTTATAAGGGCATGTACAAGTTGTGAGACGTTCAAAGTACCTTTAAACTGATTCATTTCAATTCAAATTTGATTTGGAAAAAAAAAAAACTTTTCTGACGAAAGCTCTGACTAAAGACCACAAAATCATGTCTGGTCAATCAAAAGATCTGAACGACACAATCGGTTGTTTTCAAGAAATGCTCATCCACCACATTTGCTTTTGCTGCTCCTCTTTAATTGTTAGAAAGCCGGGCAGAGACTTTTGAGTCGGGGATATAATCCTTGCATTTTTATGGCTGGTGGAAGAGATAGTTTGAACGTCCTCCCCATTCATGAGGACATGGCATAATTCTGGACATTTTACTGCTTTTTTAGGGGGGGGAATTGGCTGAATTCATTTCAATTGTTGGGTTTCCAGGCACAGACCTGTCCTTTTAAAAGTTGTCCATAAATGTGGAATCCGGCTGAAGTCATGTCTTCAGTTTGGTGTGGTTTCACCATGTGTGTTTGGGATCTGTGTTCTGTTGGAACAACCAATTGACCCAAACCTTAATCCTTTGGGGGAAAAAAATAACTTGGTTAGAATATTCAGAACCAATCCAGGAGCCACAAAGGCTCAAGCTGATCATCAAGATGGACCAAGAATCACACCCCTTCTCCGTAACCAATACGTTCGAACTGGACAGAAATTTGCAGCTTTGATCAAAACTAGTTTTGGAGGGTTTCCATTTAGCATCTGGACCGACTTCACCAAAGTCCTCGACCCTACTGAGGATTTGTGGACTTGTGCTTAAAGGTCGGTTAATGGCAGGAAAACAACCAATTTAAAATAACTTTACTAATTCTGCCAAGTAAAGTGGTAAAATATTTAGGCAGAAATTAGCCAGAAGCTTGTTCGCAAATACAGAGAGCATGTGGTTGCAGTGCCTCTTGCTAAGGGACATTTTACCAAATGTAGTTCTAATATTTTCAAATATCATTTTGAAAATATTTAAGTGGCACATGGCTTTTAAAATTTATTGAAGTTGTTTTTTCGGCCCAAAGCAGAGAAAAGAACAATACCTAGTTCACACAGCGAGATTTTTATTCCGATTTATGTCCTGATTTGTCCTCACGGTTCCTGTCCATGAGGACAAACATGAACTAAAAAGTCTGGTGGACGTCATAGATGGGTTGTTGTTTTTTTGTTTTAGTTTTTCTCTAACGTCATTTCTTCAGCCGTGTTTGTTTATTCTGAACTCAGGTTTTGTCCCAAGAGTTTTTGTGAGATTTCCCGTCTGACATTTTAATGTTGGTCAGTCAAATCCGTCTGAAACCAAATGGCTCCACACCACACTCTGTCTGACTACACCTAAGATTTTTTTTTTTTTTTATTGTCGCGTGAGCTCTTTGAGGTTTTCTAATTTCAAAACCTTTCAGTGTGATCCAGGCATAAGTTCTGGCGACCAGAACCCCTGGGAAAATGGACCTTCAGACCTCCAAGTTGGGGGCTACTGGATGGGAAACCAAAGACCCAACGGCATATTTGGCACAGCTGCTCTGAAATATTAGGACAATCCATTTAAAATGAATCATTTTCAAACATAAATTTAGCTTCAATAGGATAGCCAGCATATTAAAAATGATCATTTTTCTCATGTAAATCTGACACTTACGTCATTTGTTCAGATTCGGTCTAATTACAGATCAACGGCTTTGTTTGTTGCTGTCGACCACGTTGCTACCCATACATTATGATGGAAAGCAGACGTATATCTGGTGTCGGTGGACAAATTATTGCCTGCGCGGCTGTTGTCCCCATGGAAACGGGCCCTTTTTTAAAATTAAAAACACGCCTCACCCAGGTTGTTGGCTCCTTCTTTTAAGAGCAATTAGGACGGTCCCCACAGCAGGGACACCCACCTCTGACTGAACTTGCACCCAAACAGAGACACACATGTAATTATTGTCAGTCTACATGTTCAGCTCTGTTGTGTTTGGCGCCTTCGCCTTGCAACCGCCTCAGCTGTCAGAAGTTGGAGCGTAAAGATTTGGACTTTATCTCTCATTTCCATGACTGTGGAGCTGCTGCAGGACTCCGACAATAAGCAGAGAGGCCATAACTTCAGTCCTACTTGAAACAGTGCTTAGTTTCATGTATCTAAACGCCTCTGTTTGTCATAGCAGTCTGGATGGCTGAGATGTCTTGGATGTCTCTCTTTAGTTTAAGCTTTTCTTACTATTCTATAATTTAAGAAATGGCCTTACTTCCGTATCCAATTCACCCAACTCTCATTTCAGCTGAGCGGTGGCCTCCGTCCAGCTCATTAAGGAGTTAGAAACCGCACGTTCAAACTCACACTTTTGTCCCGTTGCTGAATTGATGGAAAACCTTACATACTAGTTGGCCTCAGAAAGCAAAGGGGGGTAAATGGGGGAAGTAGAACCACACAATGGCGATTTGTTTCTCATTCTCTGCCTCTCTCTTTACATCCTAATCAGGTTTGGTTAATCAGGAATTAGGTGGCATTTAACCGAATTGCATTTGCCGCTTTTATATATGTTCTTTTTATTTTTCTTTCTGCGGGTGTTTTTGTGAAGTTCTACGCGACGCATCCGTTGCAGAGGAAAATGTATACGCCGTGCGCTATGCAAACCGTGCAGATTTAAAAGGAAGGGACTTTTACTGATTATGTATATTTTTGTCTGGCAGCAGCTGCAGAGGAAGTGCAGCAAATTAATCTAATCGTCGTTCGGGCCAACCGGTCAGGGGCTGTTATTATTAAGCAAGACTCAACTGTGGGTGGGTGAAAGAGAAGGAGCTTGAATGTAACATTGAATTTATAGACTGCGTTTTGTTTTGTCATAAGGTTCTGGTTCTGATTGAGTTCTTTTCTTTCTTATTTTTTTTATTGTTTCATTGTTAAAATTACATGTTGTACACAGTAGTATCCCTAATCACTCATTCTTTCTTACAAATCTTTTTCCTATTGGGCTGTGACTGCTTCGGTTCCAAACACTGAAACCTTTTGGCAGCACAAAAAATGTTTTAACATCCTTAACACTATGCAGGGTCACAGTTGAACAAACCCAGATGACCAGAGAATGCTCGGGGCTCTCCAAAGTAAACCGGACGCAGCCCGTCCTCTCCCAGTGCCGTGGCAGGTTTTAATTTGATCCGCTGAGCCAATGAAACGGAGAGCCAGGGCTCTCTTTGCTGCTGTTTATTGTTCTGTTATGCTGCTTAAAAAATTTCTTCGCTCGTCTCCAACATTTATTTTCAATTTCAGCTGTTCTTTTTGCCGAGGGTGAAATTTTGCGGCGTTATTGCTTACAGGCAAATTTGTCACTTAGTTTCGGAGCGTCGAGGTTGGATTTAAGCCGACCTTTTCTTCAGACGGGCTAATTGCTTTCTCGGTAGCGCAGAGCTCAATTTGGAAAACACTGACTACGTTTTAAAGCTTAAAAAAAAAAAAAAAAAACTAAAAGTGATGGATATTTTAAGAAAACATATTTTCTGTTTGTGTTCTTCTTTTTCCTAAAGCCTAACATCCTCGGCCGTTTCTCTTGGAGAGAGACCACGACCTCCGATCTTTTCTGTGGGAATCTAAACAAAGTTGATCTTAGTGCCCATAGCCTCGATATCTGCTAATGCCTATTATGAATAATCTTATTCATGGAGCTTTGTCTGTATACATAAACACTCTTTTGCTGATGCTGAACAGAAGGCGATCTCCACAAATGTAGGATATTTTTAGTTGATGGCATTTCTTGAAGATTGTGCACTGATTTCTAGCAGATCACAATCATAAAGCTTCACCTGTTGATTTTGATCAACAGACTATTTTTTGTTTTTTCCTTGACTTGAAAATTTGCTAAAATTATTTCATTTTTAGTTGACTTACAAAAGTAACAACATTTAGCCTGAGGAATGTTGTCAGAGCATAGAATATGTTCAGTGATTAGAGTTTTTTTTGAGTTTCCTATCATGGTTTGTCCACTTCTGCTAAGTTTTTGCAATCTTGGAAGTTAACACAAAATCAACCGATCCTTGCATGTTTTTTCCATGGTAATGGATAATTGTGAGTTTGTTGCAAATTTGAGCAAAAATGGTGAAAAACTGTGGACTTAAGTGACTCTGACCTGCAGGTATTTTATGCCAATCACTGCAACCAACTTTGCAGATGATAAATTGCTCCTGTAGCTATTGCCATAAAGGAGGACTTTGTTGTTTTGTGACCATTTCCAAGTAATATAGTGGTAATGGCATAATAACGCAAGCACACATTCTCAAAGAATAATAAACTTTAGATTCTAGAGAACATCTAACACCGGAACATTTTAAATATCCAAAATGAACAAAACAGAAACGTCATGTATTTTTCTCTGTAAACAAAATTATCCTTCAGAAACACAATTAGTTGAGACCAGTTCACCAGACTGAAGACTTTTCTCACCCAGTTTCTGGTAGAAAGAGAGAGAAAATAGTAAAAAGATAAATCATACAAACAGAAATGATTGAACTTGTTTTCATTTTTCGCCTGATTAATTGATTTATTGCTTATTGCAGTAGTATTTTATACTTCTAACACATTGCTGCCTCAACCTTACTTAAATGGCAAGTAACAAATCACATTATTCTCATACAGAAGCACGAAGTACCAATCATGGTTATGAGTTGTGTCACTGTCTGCTGACATCGAGTTGTTTTTGGTCTTTTAAGAATATAAATGTTTGTGTTTTCAGTCTGGCTGCTTGTTTTGTTTTTCTCATGTTTATTTCTTCCATATGTACATTTTGGAAGGAGTTTGTTGTGGAAAGAATAAAGCGAAATTCATTGCAAATATTTCAAAATTGCTGTCTGTCCACAAAATGTATGGAAAAAAAAAAACAATGGCAAAATTGTGGATGGACTGATGTGTGTATTCTGTCATGAAAATTTCATTCATACCTGAAAATCCTTTATATTTTTGTTTCTATTCTGATGGAAACAAAGGCAGAAAGTGACTTTTCTGCATTGACTAGCTGATCTACTCATATCACTCTGAAATAACTTTTCTTAAAGGTATTGGCTAGCCTGCCAGTCTCCTCTGCTGCAGTAATAATAATAATAATAATCATATAAAATGTCAGTCAGGTCCACCAAATGAAAAGGGAGGGAAAAGAAAATAAGATGGCCATTCACAACCAGGAGAGAACATGTGGGCTGCAGAAAGCCAGAATAGGCACCTGCCCACAAGCCGTACATTCATCCTCATCTGGACCCTGCTATTTTCCAAAGGGGCCTTGTGGAAACACAACTTGTATAAAAACAATTTCCCTCCTTGTAAAGTACCACATATAATTTTAATTCCAAATCATAAAAAGAGTCTGATTAGGCTCTAGCTTCAATAAAAGAGACCTTTTATTGCTGCATTTGTCCGCTTTATTTATGCGGTGTACCGTTACCGGGCAGGAGCTTGTGTTTGTGGAGAGAAGCTTTCTTCTGTTGCTGCGTCTCTTCTTGCCAAGAGAAAAATACTTATGTTCTGCACTGATCTCGAGCTGCCCTCTGTCTCTCTTTAATACCGCATAGCAGCACTTTGAACCGCGTTGTTTGGCACTATTCGGCCTCGAAAATTTATGGTTCCCAGAAGAACAAATTTTGTATATTTTGCTACAAAACTGTAAATCAGAGAATCAGCTGGATAGCCTTGGTGTGATTTCCTGTGAGAGGTGGCTGCTGCAATTGATGACATTCCGACATGCCAGTGCTGCTAACATGAAGTTGACCTCAGAGGTGGAACCTCACAAACAAAGTTAGCTTGTGAGGCTATCGGGTTACTTTGTTTGACTCTAGCGTTGCCGTCTCAAGACTGATTAGCCTTGAGGGCCTCACAAGGGGAGATGGCCCTTCCAATAGGTGTCACTGTAGCCCAGCAGACTCTGACCTCCTCTGCTGACCAGCACACACACACTCCTCCGTGTTGTAGTCACAGCTGGCATACCTGTGTTCACCTCAGACCTTCCCCGCCGTGATTGGGGTCACAGGAGACTTCCACTGATCTCTTGTGACCGGTGGTCTCCCTAAGTGAATTTCCTATTCGTCTCACACAGCCCTTCCCGTAATTATGTAAATCTGTTGACTGCATTTGGCAGCAACATGATACTCGGCAACGTCTAACAACAAGTAATGCGACAGAAGAGCCTGGTTCTAGTTAGGGTTGCATTTGAACTGGACTCGCGCTCCGAGAGCGCTCGCCACACCTGTGTTACATTACTGTTGTTCAGAGGAGAGTGAAAGGGGTGGAGGGAAATCCAGCCATGGCAGATGAAGTGGAGAAGCTTTCAGTGCGTAATACCGCTCCTGCTCCGCTTTTGACCCATGTAAAGAGTCAGGCAGCATTTCATTTGAGCTGTTCTCAATGGACATGAGTGACATAAGTGACGACTGTCAAAGGAAAGTCGCAGTAATGGTTACGAAGGGAATCTGACTCTATCACAGCTTTAAGGCACAAAGGTTTAATGTCATGTGTTGGGTGGCATTGCTAGCACGTCAACAAGGGGCAAATTTTGACGGTTACTCGCCTGGAAGAGGGCAAGTTGGGAGAAATGTTGCCTCATGTATCGCTTTTATTAAGGTGCATTTGACACTGCAGCAGGAAAATCAACTATGTAAATTACTATGAAGTGTAGCAGTGTGAAAATATCTACGTATCTGAGCTGCTGTCATCGTTCCAAAAAGTGCCATACCTAAATGAAGTAAACCTTCAGTGTCTTCCTTACCTACTTATTCAAAAATTCCAGGGTAATGTTTCAAAAATAATGGGTTGAGAAGAATGGGACTTAACCTGACGTAATATTTCTTGTTAACTTTATGCTCTTAATCATTAGCCATAAATCCTTCTTTTAATAGGATGTCATGTGTTCTTTTATTAAAAGAAGGATTTATGGCTTCTGCAGTTAATCCCCATTCCCCAGTTGTGCACAGATCAACAGGCGTTCAAGACAGACAATCACACATTCCACACTTTTACCTGAAGTCATTTTAGACTCTAACATTTAGAGTGAGCGGTTATCCTTGTTAATGTTTTTGGATGGTAGGAGAAAGTTGGGATTCCTGTAAAGAACCTACGGTACATTCAGAAAGAGCATACAGACTCCACAGCCGACTCAGAGAGAATAGCATTTAGAGCAGAGCTGCTCTAAATGAATATGGAACGTTGTCACCTATATATGAGCTGCTTTTTAGTTTGTTTGAGTGTGAAGTTTGAAGGAAGTGTCAAAAGGACTGTAGCTGCTATGAAGGATCAGCCCCTGCCATCCTGAAAGCAGGATGTTAACGGCAGCCCCAGAAAACTAAAACGTGTTGTCAGACTTGCAAAGTTTTGCTGCGTCCCTCTGACATATTACTTACTTAATAATCGTTAAGACACTTTGCCGAACGCCATTAAGATTGTAAACATCTCTCGACAAACTCCTAAGTAAATAAATGTAGAGTCGACATTACACAACGGGCTGTTCACATCAACCCAATCATCAAGCCTAATCATGAGCTACTAAGCTCTGCTTTTCATTTTCTACATCGTATCTCATCTTTTCAACATACTTCTAAACTTTCACAGAGCGAATTCAAATGCAAATGTCCAATATATCTGGTTGTAAAATCTTTCTTTGCTTTACGGCGTTCCTCTGGTGAGCGGATTCTGATGTTTGAAAGTTCCACACGGTGTCCATGAAGCCGCAGCATTTCAGGTGGATAACTTTAGTAACGCTCCTGCACTTGCCTATTATTTGTCTCAAGCTCACACTGAGCTAAACTTCAGCGACTTTGACTTTACTTTCACTCTGTTTTCTCTTATGCTCAGCAGGATCATTAGCTCGGATCGCCAATGTTGGAAAATGTTCATTTGTGTTTCATCAACCAATAAATTTGCAAAAGTAAAACTACATGTGTTTCGTTTTATGACGCCAGTGATTGATTTAATTACTTGTAGTACAACTGAATTAAATCACGTGATCTTTTGACTTTGAGCTTTTCCATATTTACTGCAGTTGTTAAAGGTTTTTGTCAGCAAGAGCAGTTTATCAACTGGTCAACTCTGAACTGGGACTTTCTCTGAAGCTTGATTAAGCTTTCAATAATAACCGAACATATAACACATTAAGCTAACATCGGTTCTTATTTAGCTTTATGTTTCACATCTCTGTTTTTGTTTGTTTTTTTTAAATCCAGAGTACAAACTAACATTGTTCTGATTCAACTGATATATCTGGGTTAATTTTAAAGATTAGTTCAAAGTATAAAATATGTAAATAAATGTTTCAACATTCTTCATGCTGAACAAAATTGGCTGAATTCGGGTTCAGGTTTTGAAATCGTATTAGTCAAATTGATTCAGCTGGACTCTGCCACAAAAAAAAAAAAAAAAAAATACAATTTCATCACATTTTGGATAAAAACATTTAAAAACAGGAATGAACATAGTTGAGAGTTTCCCTCTGAGTCTGCTCTCAAGTAATGTCGTCACCCAGCAGGCCTCCCTCCCGCCTCTTACGCCGACTGATATTGCGACGAGAATAGAACGGCACACACCGACTAACGTTGCTACTTCAAGATGTGAAATGCAACAAAAGTTCTAATCTCGGCTCCCATTTATCAGGGGAAAAAGAAATATCTTTTGTAAGTCGTGTTTAGGTCAGAAGCGATTCTTCACAGTCCAAATTTGTGGGAAGAAATTTTCAGCAGTAAGCAAACGCCTGTGGTGTTTATGAGTTCTGATTCTTAGTTTGACTTCGAGAGTGGATGATGATGAGCGTGGCACGCATTCAAGGCCAGAACGCTGCTTCCAGTTGAAGGGAAGCGAGTTTCTGTTGTGAATGAATTATATGACCTTAGCCAGACTCAAACAACTTTTCAGCCCTGTTCTGTATATTTATGGAGACACATGAAAGGCTGCAGTGATTAATCATATTGGATTTCATATTCCTTGCCGCACCACACGATTGTTGAGGTTTTGAACCTCTGTTGCACCATGTGAGGTTTTACCATCAACTATAGCAAAAGCTGTAAATGCAAAGTCTTTAAACATCTGGACAGTAAATAACAATGAGGCGCAGCTATAAATGTATGTCAAATGAAGAGTTTTGCATGTTTTTTTTGTTATACAGTTTAGCTGTGATCTGCAGCTATTTTAGGTCGGCCATTTTGATTTTGCATTAGTGGTTGAGTGATGGATGCATAAGCTGAGTCGGGCAGAGCAATTACAGTGAAAGATTCTGCCTAACTTATTGAAGTTGTTGGGGACAAACATTTGAAAGCATTCAAAGAAAAAGCTCGACGAAAACAGGAAGTGCTGTCGTAAGCTAACTTCCTGTAGATTCCCCCCTGTTGTACGCAGCAATTATGTTCAGCAGACCAGTTTTTCCTGGATGTTTTGTCAGTTTTCCACCTTTATGTCACATGCACTGTATTTGCTGTTGCTTGTAATGTTTTGTTTTGTTGGGTCTTAGCTGCTGGGGTAAGATAGACATGCTCTATAGGGAAAACTTGTTGCCAGAAAGGGCATGCTCTGTAGTTTTGATGTTTTAATTCAGCTGAAGTTGTCCAGCAGAATTAAAGATTGGATGGAGGTCCTCCAGAATGTAAATACTACGTTCTTATGTTTGCACCACAGAGGTGAAAGGACTGTTTATTGGATCAAAGCTACATGTAGCGCTCAGACTGCTGGCAACCATCATCCTCTTGGCAAGTGGAAGAAACGGAAATCCAAGGATTCGGAGCGGTGTATGTGGCTCTCGGAGCTGTAAACAAAAACTTACAATAATTGGAGCAACGCGCCACTGTTCGGGTCTGTTGGACAAGTTAAAGCGTATTGACAAGAGCCAAACAAGCTGAGGCATATAAATATACTGAAGTTGACGGCTGTAATGAGAAGGATAAAGCTTCAGAGCTTCACCTGCTGCCATGGTGAAAGTTGGTGTTTTATGCATCAGCCAAACAGCGCCAGAGGGACTGTAGATGGCCCAGCCTGGTTCTAATGAGGCAAGAAATGGTTACCATTTTATTGCATGTATCACGACGTGCCAAGTGTTTTATATACTGAAATCTTTGTAAGTTGGAAGCTATGCAATTTCAACCATTTTGGAGTGAAGCTTATTAACCCAGCTGGGGTTCCGACACAGCCTGGAAAATTCTGGAATTTAATTTAATTTAATTATTTTCCATATCTGCATTAGCATAACCTGGTTATTGTTTATGACAAAAAAGTTCATTTGAAACGCTTGTCAAGTATTTCTCATAAAAAAATC
This sequence comes from Poeciliopsis turrubarensis, assembly GCA_010277015.1. NCBI lineage: Eukaryota > Metazoa > Chordata > Actinopteri > Cyprinodontiformes > Poeciliidae > Poeciliopsis > Poeciliopsis turrubarensis. The sequence goes on along the minus strand of VMRN01000011.1, from coordinate 237,315 downwards.
TTTGACATGTCCTTTTCTATCTTTTATTTTTATTGCCACGAATGGCAGTCATTTATGTTATTAGAACCAGAGCAGAGAGAGAGAGGTCGAAAACAAGCTTCTCTCCAAGAGTCTTGTGACTGAGAACTGATATGTCAGCCTTCAAATCTAATCAAATCAAATTTAGTTATATAGCACATTTAAGAACAACTGCTGTCAGCCAAAGTGCTGCACACGAGACCAACAATGTTTCCAACATAAATGAAAATGCAAACAGTGGAAGAAAGAAACGGGAACATGTAAACGCCAACAAAAGATGTTTCAGCAGAAACATCTTTTATTGTTTCTGCTGAAGCATCCGGTCCAAAGGACAGTGGAAGAGGGAACACCTGGTTAGCCCCTCTATAATGAGCCGTCAGAGGTACTAATGAGCCCCCTGATTATCTTCCCCCGGGAGCCTGTTAAAGCAGCACTCTTTCTATTTTTACCAATGGACAAAAGCACGGCAGCTATAAATCACAGGATAATTGTCCGTCCGTGCAGGACAGACATGGACAAGATCTTCTGGAGTTTGATTTGAAGACGTTTGACCTGTTGATACATGGATTGCACGACTCATGATGAAAACATTCTGCGTCCCAGACGTCCTCCGGCTCCTATCTCCAGTGCCATTGCAAGTTTTGAATCCTGATGGCGTCTGAGCCGCATTTCCTGGACTGCTACCATAAAAGGAAATAAGTGGGAGGTGGCCTGGTCACCTGCCTCCCCCTGCAGCCCCCTCCCCTCGGCACCTCGTCGTCGGTAATCAGCCTCACAGCTCTCTGCTGCCTGCCCACATTAGAGCTCTAATCTGAAGGTGATTAGCCCTGACAAACTCAGGGAAACTGTAATATGCGGTATAAGCGAGACTGTTTGTTTAGCCTCTGAACAGGGCTCAGGGCGAGCAGGAAGGTTTCGCCAAATGATGGATGGCATGCACTGTAAACTGACTGGTTCCCTCAGGATCTCAGTCAGCCTCAGTGTGTTTCTGTGTGGTCATGGCTCCAGCGGATTGGCAGCCTCAACCTGTATACAATCCCCCATGCTTTGCAGAGTGGCTTTGTCTTCGTGAAGAGTCCTACCCTTCTGAGACGGTGCCCTCACACGTCACTCTCCGCATGCTGCGGTTTTGTTCAGTCGCTAAACCAGCACCTGAAGGTGCAGAGAAAAAAGGTGTGAGCAGGAACGCGCAACCCTGCTTGGGTCTATTCCACTGTGTCATGTGATAAAACTCTAGTGGGTGTCCCCCGCTGCACTTCCCCACCCCCAGCCGCTCTCACCTTTCAGCTGTCCTCAATGGGCCCGGGGAATTTCTCACAACGATCTGGTTAGCCCCATCACAAAGAAGCCCGGACGGTTTTGAAAACATGCTTACACACACACACACACACGCACGCCGAGGACGGCAGCTATCATCACAGCGAGTTAGGAAGGAGAAACGAGAAACGACAACCCGTCTCTGAAGCCGATTGATCCTGAGTTACGTACATCGTCTTCTTGCTGACATTGTAACACCGATTGTTTCTTTGTTCTGTTGTGTGCAGAAGAGTCGGACCGCTCTGCTTCTTATTCAGTATCTGTTACAACACGTTGCGACATCCTCCCAGGGAACGGTTTGGGTTTACAGACCAGAATCTAAACTCACCCTCTCTTCTGTTTGTTTCCATCCTGATGTCGAAGCTTTGGAGGCGCTGACAGTTGCAAATGACGCCCAGCTTTTTGCTATTAAGCCGTCTTGCGCGTTCTTCCTCTGCTGCTCCAACGGACTCCGTTCCTCCATGCGAGTCAGCCGGGTCACTGGTGTTTTGTTTGTCTCAGGCGGGCAGAGACGAAGAGAAAGAAAGTTTACGTATTTGACAGCCGGCGCACTGTGATTGCCTCCATAAGACGAGGGCCTTAAGCGACACACAAGCTGCGTTTCCATTACAAATGTGCACAAATCTTTGTCAGTATTCTAATGTTGAGAAAACACAGTTTCGCAATTGTGGTGTTTCTATAAAATAAAAGTTTTAATTAAAATCACATGAATAATTCAGACTACGGAATAAGTCAGGAGATCTCCTGCAGTCCTCAGAGGCAGGGTTAAAAATTATGGCAGTGATGTAAAGGGTTAGATATGAGATATATTCATATTTCAGTCATAGCGCTAGCGCTCCTCATCAATCAGCCATCAGAGGAGAGGTCGGCGTTGTACTCTGGTGTTGGCGCAACAATCGCCTTATTCTTGTGTGCGACTTTTTGGGGAAATTGTAGTCGTGATTTTACAGGAGAGCTATGGGTTAAAAATTTTTGAAGGACTAACTCAAGTTTTTGTGAACTGCGCAATGCTGTGAGAAATCAGCTGCACATTGTCTGGGAGAAAAACAAAAACAAGAGTAAGCCATCATCCTTCTACTACTTCCTGTTATCTTTTTTGCCAGGAGTAACATCCAGCTGTTGATCGTGTGACAAAAAAGTGTTTCCATTGCAGTTTTGCAAAATATATAAATTTTCACATGGACAAAAAAAAAAAAAAAAAAGCTTTCTAGAGGGAATCTTTTGAGTTTTCTCAAATTTTTCATGTTTCAAAATAAATTTCATGTACGTTTATTTTGCAGTTCCAATTTTACAGTCAATGGAAAAGCGGTGAGATGCACCAGCTTCGTCTACAGAAACCAATTTGTGGGTGTTGATAGTCTGGCTTGCAGAGCTGTGGGCCAGCTGTCGGGACGTGAGCATTTTCTTCTTCTAGATTTTAAGGAATTTTTAGTTTCCTGCCCAAACATAAAGTTCTGTGATTCCAGGATATTTTTTTGTTTTCTGTGCATTTTGACCTCCAGTGAAGTCAAAAGCAAACGATTCTCAAAGTGGGAGTTTGAAAATCTCTCATCAGTCTTGGGCTGAAACAATTGATTGGATTAGTAGATTATTGAAATAATAAAATTTGGTCCTTGATTATCAACTGGAGTAAACAAACTCCAAAAAAGGAAATTTTCTGAAAGAACAACTTACTCAGAGCAGTAATTTAAGCCAAAACTGTACAGAATAAAACACATTTTGTCTTCACAATCAATATGTTGTATCACAACTCATATGGGTCTTTAGCTTCACCTGATTTAAATTCTGTAAATATTTTGTTAAACATCTTTTGTTATCCATTTTTCAAATATTTAATCCCAAAAATTACCAACAGATCTGCCCTACTCTGTATTGATAATTTAGTGACTGTATGAGCAATAAAGTGATGACGATTTGTTTATTTGCATCTTTTAATTTATTTTGTAATATAAAAAATTTTAATGTTTAAATGGAAAATGTGCAGATTGTGTCTTTTTTTTTTTTTATCAGATTGATTGTCATAATAATTATCAATTACTACATTATTACATCAGCCTTACCATTCTCAGACATGCGAACAAAAACGATGATGTCAGCCTCTTTGCTGACATCGTAACCATTTTTTTGTTTTGGAGCCTGGTTAACATTTTCACACATGAGGAGAGCTGTGAGCTGTGAGCGCGAGGCGCGCAGATGCAGAGTCATGAACCACTGCTGCTCATGCTGATGCATCCTGGGGTAGATTCTGACATGGGGCTCCTGTTAGACTGTTAGGCGTTGTGGTCATTACACACACTTCAGAGCTGCTGCCACGCAAGGAGATTCAGAGATCGCACTTTAATATTCCTCCCACAGAGAGCAATGCTGTATGTGCAACAACCGTTTTTACTCAGAGTGAGTGCAATATTTATTTTGTACTTGTATCTGGTTCATAATTTATAGTTTCTGTGTTCTAGACAAGAACCTTGAGATGTCTGTAAGATTAGGAATTTCCTTCTTTTAACCAAAAGGCAAACCCTATTCCCTCATGTTGCTATTGGTTTTATTTTTAAACTGGTGGCGGTATTGATCTTGGCTTTCAGTTTCAAACACAGTTCCGCCCTGAAGTCGACCAGAGTGTGAGGTCCAACTCTTAAGCATGAATGGATCTCTGTGTTGATGGGCGTTCAGGTTTTGGACCTTTCTGTCACTGACTGGGCTTTGAGGTGACCTTGTCCCACGATCTGAACATTTTTTATTTAAAAGAAAAAAAAAAAATCTTCTAATACAATTACAAATTTAGTTTCAAATATTGATTTTGTAAAGCAAGGGAGACGCTTCAGCTAGTTAATGTGTGCAAATTTGATGTGTGACTTAGGGGGATCTTTCTGGCTAGGATCTTAAACATTAACCTTTTGACCTATTTCAACGCATCATGCATCCATCCTTCATTTTTCTAAAGCAGCTTAGTTCATGCTGGGTCTGCAGGAGGCTGATGTCTGTCTCCTGCAGTCGTAGGGTAAAAGGCATTCTCGTTATTACCTAAGGTTTGCTTCAAAACTAGAACCTTTGATGATTTGGCATCATTTTTTGTATAGTACTGAACATTTGGAAGTTTTAAATGTTCTATGTGTTGGTTCTGTCACTTCTTCACTGTTGTAAAACTACAAAACAAAGTAGCCACTTTAAATGTAGGTGTTTTATTTTATTTATACGTTAGCCACATACTCCCTTGTCCTCAAGGCACACTGCATGCTCTAGATGTTTCGCTGCTTTACGATGCCCCGATTGAGCTAATTGCAGTTCAACAAACACCTGACAGTTGAACTCGCCTGCACCAACTCCTAAAACATGCAGGGCGGTGTGCATTGAGGAGCAGGGATAGGAAACACTGGTGTAGATTCCTGGTGTCCGGTGGTGCAAAGTGGGCCAAAATCACCAAGTTGTCATGGCAAGCCAAATCATTTATGGGGGGCAATACTTTTTGTTTTTATCTGCCGAGAGATTAATTTTAAATGCAATGCTTCAATTTCTCAAAGTAAAGAACATGAAACTGTTTTATGTTTACCCTTAATAAAAGAAAGGTTGTGGTTACTTTCTGGGTTGACGAAAAAATCCCAAGCGTTTGTGGCTCAATTGACTGTGATATTAAAAATGAAAGAGAAAAAAAAGGAAATCATGGATACTACAATGAAATACTTTGTGTTGTACCTGTAGCAAAAACAAAGATCTCCAACTTCTTTGCAAAGAAGTTGGAGATAGTTGGAGACTATGATATATTACATAGTCAAAGAAATAAAAAACACATTATCGATGTGCGTTAGGGGCTGCTGACGCCCTCAGAGCCATTTTTCTCCTGATTAAGTGTGAACCAATCCCCTCTTAACAAGAACCAGTGACCCCTGCCGAGCTTCTATTTCCCTTTAATTTCTTATCATTAGGTCAGTCATCCATTATGCTCCCTGTATGAAAACGCAGCCCGTTATCCTGACTTATTGGACTGAGGGAGTCGCGTGCAATTCATCTCGGCACCAGAAGTGTGTGTCGGAGGAAATGGGGAGGGGGGGGGGGAGTGTGGTTGCCGTGGTAGCCGAGCGGAAACAAAACAGATGTCAAATGGGTGTCGAGGCGGCCCGCGTGACAGCGGGGCCTCGGAGATGTACGGCGGACGGCGTCCAGGGATGTAGGTTAAATAAACTCCCTGCGATGATCGCCGGCTGGCATTCCTGTGACGTCACGCCTCGTGTTGGGGGGGGGCGAGACGCATCTGGCGCTCCGAGGTGGGCTCGTTCTCCTCTGCTCACTGAATTAGATTCTATCATCATAAAATAAAGCAGGAGGAACTGTTCAAGGCCAGAATTAGAAAGTGGAGGGGGAGAGGCTGCCGAACAACCTAATGAGGTCCATAATGTGCTCTTTGCACCCTTTTCATCCAGATGTTTTATCAGAAGTGTTTTTCTTGCCGCCCCCACCTCATCTCCTGTCTTTCAGCGCACCTTGCTTTTTATCACACATGCCTGTTATCAGCAGAAGGTGCCCATTGTGTGTCCAGATGAGTAATAGTCTGAAAGAGAGAATAGGAACAAGTCATGGTGGAAGAATGTAGACTTCAGACATTTTCTGCAAGGAATGTTTTTTCTCTCTCTCTCTCTCTCTCTCTCTCTCTCTCTCTCTCTCTCTCTCTCTCTCTCTCTCGCCTAACATGTCAGGCTCATGCTTGAGAGTGGTGACCGCGTGCTGTATGTGTGGCCCGAATGGGTGTAGCATGTTGCTTTACATTAATGATAATGTTTTGTTCCCTTGTGTTGCAGCTGAGATATCAGCACGGTTTGACCACCCCGGACCTGCAGCAGACGCTGCCCAACCTGAAGAACTTTCTGGAGCACGGCCTGATGGTGCGATGGTAAGGATGAAGAAAAAGCATCCGGTGTTGACCTCGTACCACACAAACATATCACAAATGCTTTGTGTGTGTGTGTCTCACACACACAATTTAAAATAATTTTGAAGATCCTTGTTGAAAATGCCTAAAAGGAGAATATATTATTCAAAGTCCGACCGCCACATGAATACACAACTTAACATAACACAGCGTTATGCCAATGGCAACATACAAAACCGCATGTTTTCAGGCATAAAACTTGTTGCATATAAAAAAAATAAAAAAAAAACGCATTAAGACCAGTCCAGCTGGCAAACATCCCTGAGACACAACAGTCCAAAGAAAAAGCGGCTTCTCTTGAGTCCTACTCGTGTGTCAGAGGCCCAACTTTTTTCATTCCTGCAAGGTTTTCCTTAGGCTGCCAGTATTCGTTGTGCTTCTTATTAGACTTCTATATCCGCTGTGTTTCCATTGGGCAATACAACTGCGCAATTTGACATTTCGAAAATAAATTTGCTTCACGTTAACGTGCCAAATTAAAAAAAAAACAAAACAAAAACCTTGTTTTTTTTTTGTTTTTTTTTTTCTGGCACAATCAAGATTGGTTTATTTTGCAAAACTGCAATGGAAACTTTTATTTATTTTTTTTCACATCACCCAACTCACATGATCAACAACTGGATGTTGCCACTGGTGGAAACTATAAAAGAAGAAGAAAACGGAGACTAGCAGGAGAATGACGAAGCATGTTTTTTAATGACTTATTGCATTAAACTTATTCGCGTGTGATTTTAATTGTTTATTTGATGGAGGCGCAGCAACTGCAAAATTGTTTACTTAAACGGAATATCGACAAAGCTTTTCACACATTAGTAACGGAAACGCAGCAATAAATCTGATCCTTTCCTTTGTTAGACTGAAGGTGAAAAATCTGTTGAAGTTGGAGTGCGATACAAATACATTAGTAAAACAATGTAAAGATATTTTCTAAGCCAAGAATATTACATCTCCAAACAGTTGTTTTTATCTTTTCACCAAGTATTATGTCTGAATTAACTTGGTACGTAAACTTCTTCTGGTATAATAGGAAGTTTTCTCTGATTCTGTGATTAGAATACCTCTGAAATTCAGTCACCGGTTCATTTTCATTTTTTATCCTGTTCAACAATGAATTACTCTTGTTTCCTCCCAAAGCATGCTACTCAAATTTATGTTAAAACGATCTACAACAGCCATGCAAAAACTGGATACCCATCTGCCTTAATAATATCCTCCAGTTGCTTAAAAGAGTAAAATAAATTACCTACATCTTACAAATCATGTCCAGCTTCTTTCAGGCTAGTAAAGGGCAATGTTGTAATTAATCTCCATGCATTTAAGATTTATCACGTTGTTCTCATGCAAAAAAGCTAAAACTGTCCTTTTCTTAGTGTAATAGTCCTTCCCTCCATAATTATCACTGCTCAGATCTCTGTGTCTTCTTCTGACCTGCAAGTAACCCCCAGTAAACCCAGGAGTTGGTATGAATCAGACTTCAGCCGAACCGGCCTATAAAAGACAAAGTTGTCTTTGATCCTCCGATCTTCTCCGAGGGTCAGCAAAGGGGAAAATGTGTATTTCACACGTTAATTGAATAATCTGTTGTTTTCAAAGAAAAGAAGCCGTGAAGAGTCAGAGCTTCCAAATCAGCTCTCCATTACCGCACAGCCCTCCCCCCCGGCGTAATGGGAAATGGAAGGGCCCAAAGATACACGAGATGAAAGCATTGCTGCTAAAACCCTTAAGCTATGCATGTGTGTGTTTGTGAGAGTGGATGGAATATTTTAAACACGGAGGTTTGTGGTGTAGCAGTTCTTTGGCCACCAGATCCTGACTGCTGTAAAACCGTTGCGCCAGGCGAACAGCTGACATATTCACAATTAAGCCAAGAATAATCCCGACGAATCTGGATTTATAGCGATCTTCATTCAACAAAGAACTTTGCGTCCAATAGGAAACGGTACGGCCATTTATGGTCGAATATATAGCCTGGTAAAACCAAAGCTTAGCGAGGCAGCTGTGGATCTTAATTCAATACCTGGAACACGGACTGAATCACTCGTTCATAACTTCTTCTGTTCGCTGCTGGCTTGGCTGCTCCAAAAATGTTAATAACACTCCCAGTCAAAAGAAACATGTTGTTTTAAAAGAAAAAAAAAAAGCCGTCAAAGCTAAATCTGAAGAATTTAGCTGAACTGTTTCAGGAGGAGACTCTATAAAGAGTGATGAAATTATTACCTTTTAGCATCTCACTCTTACAGTTGTCCGTTCTTTCTGTTAGCTTTAATCAACCTGAAGCTGTGTGGCTAAACAGGCATTGCCTATTAGAGAAAAAGTGAATGTTACTGGAGTCCTACGTTATCCCGTCTCCCTTCCGCCTTGCCTAAAGCCAAACACCGACCATGTGTGGACCATTACAATCTATTTTATTGTTAGAAAAATGTTACTTTAGGTTTTTAAGTGTTAAGTGAAGAATTTGGTGCCATGAGAAGTGAAAAGATCCGAACCACAAGAGAAACACGGCACTTCAAAACAGTAACATCACATGATCTCATGTTCGCCGGCTGGTGTTTTCAGGCTTCCCTTAGTTTGTGGGATAAGTTGAGTTTCTCCTTTGACTTTGACAGATTGCGCATTCAGTCACTTGCTAAGTATTTTCAAAGGTGCCTGACCTTTTTCCAAACAGTTTCTATAGAGGGTTTCCCAGATGGTCCTGTGAAACAAACCATCTGGTGCATCAGGTTAAGGCACAGATCTGCTTTTCCCACATTGAGTCCCTACATGGACAAATACCAGCGCTGTCCAAACCGCTCAGCGCCGGGATTTTCCTCGTAGGTATTCCATCTGACGCAGCTCATTAACACTTCTCCTTTCGTACCCAACTAGTGTTCAGCCAATATGCGTATTTAACCATTTGAAACCCGTGTTGAAATTGAATTTATTGTCGTGTTGGAGCAGCTGTGCTCCTGTGAGTTGGAGCATTGAAGTCTCCTTCATCTTAAACATATGGAAACTGTATTTCATCTGGTCTCAACCATATGTTTTACACAATCAAGCTACTCTCTGTTGCCTGCTGTGATATATGATTTTTTAAGGTATTCAAAGTTGGGGGAACTTTGACCTAAAGAAATATGTACTCTCCACTGCACCGTCCCGATTTGCTCAAGTAGAAAATATCAGTCGCCCTCTTTTTTTTTTTTTTGTTGTTGTTGTCGTGTGTGTCTGAGGAAAAACACTGTCTGAAAAGCGTCCATTGTCCAGCTGACAGGATGAAACTCGATTACTGCTGGGCATCCAACATTTGTGTTTTATGGTTCAAACCCTGGGGCTCTTATTGTGAAGAAAGAAAGGAAGTACTTAGTGCATTGCCTGATGGCAGTAGCATCACAGACAGGAGACGGAGGGGATCTGTCTGACTATCATGACAGGGGGATAGTTTCTAACATATTTTTATAAAAGCTACATACTTTGAATTTTCTGAACCTTGTTGCTCCGACACCTGGACCACTGACGAAGATTACGTATCCTGAAAATTATCGACCCTTTGTCCTGTGAGAGTGCTGCTGTAATCTGTGGAGTCCAGAATGTGACTTTATACAGGAAAACCAAAGCAACGCAGCATTAGTCTGAGATTTTTATGTTTCGACTGCCACTGCAAACTGTGTAGAAATGTGTAATTAGCTTCACTAATCCCAACTCCTGGAAAGAAAGGAGAACTGAACTATCTGAAGACGTCATTTGTAAGCATTACACAGCAGTTAATAAAGCCTGTGAGATGCCTTGTATGAACATCAACCAAACACATGCATGTTGCAGCTGTGTGTCTGCTCTGTTCAAATGTCAGATCGGCATAAACACTGCAAAATATTCAAACCAAGTCTGTTCACGTGAACGCTGTGTCGCTGGGGAAAGTGGAAGATTGCATTTCCTGTAACTATTTTTTGCTGAAAAAGAAATTGACAGGGACAAAGATACTGTAAATTGTGGATAACACTAACAATACTGATGCTGTACACTGGGACGGGTCTGCTGTCCATTTCCCAGCTGTGCTAGACTAAATGGCTGTTTCACAGTTTTCTATTTACTTATTTCATCAATTTAAAGTGCACCTCCTTTTCAGAATCTGATCAATCTGGTTTGATTAACTCAACACTTGTTTGAGATTTCAGAAATCTGTTTTGGTCAAAAAACATTTCGATGCTTTTCTTTTTGTTGGATTACCGTCTTAGAATTAGATAAGCAAAATACTAAATCTGATACTCTGAATAAAATATAACTCTTAACCTTTATGTGAAGTAATTAGGTTTAGCGACATTTCAATATTTTTAATCACACTTCTTGTTGCAGATGTGAACGAAAGACATCCTTCATTCAACCTGGAAAAAATTATTCAGAGAATCTTAAAGAGTCAGACTCCCGCAGGGCTCTCCTGTTTTTTTTTATTTTCAGGAAAGATACTCTTTTGACACACACCGTTGCACCATTTCCTTTCCATATAAACTCCAGCGGTTTGGTTTGGGGGGGATAAATTCAGATACAGTATCTCGCTTTGGGACCATCTTATGAAATATGGATGAATAGAAAGACTAAATGGCAGCTGCAGGTAATTTTTCCCTTATACTGTGACAGACGGTATAATCTGCTTCCTTTGCCTCTGTGCCACCTAATTCTTCTTTCCACGCATCCAAACAAGGAGGATCCTATAAGGGAGAGAGGGAGCTGCTTCCATAGCAGGTTTGGAAACAGAGCCAACCCTGTATTTCTAAGTATTTCAGCATGCATCCTTTCTGCAGGGAGATTCCGTTTAACGCACCGAGACGAACACTGATAGTGAGCCGGGATCATCTTGAATCTTGTGTGCAAATCAAGTGAGACGGTTTTTGATGGAACGAGCTCAAAAGTTTTTTTTTTTTTTGTTTTTGTTTTTCTTTTTTTTTTTTAACTCTCCTCTGGCAAGGTTTCGATCTTATCTTTATACATTTCCAAACCGCGTTGCCTCACAAAACAGATAACCTGGCAAAAGAAAGACACTAGCTGCAGACAAAAAAAAAACAAACAAAAAAAAAACACAGGATTAGAACCAGCGGAAAGATGGCGAATCTATTACCCCGAGGCAGACAGGGACGGTACCAGAAAAGCGCTTTACTTGCGCGGTCTGCAAGATCAAAGCGAAGAGCTTCAACATGCTCTGAATCCACCGAGAGTTTTCTGGAGGTTCTCGGCGTCCTCAGCCCACCATGTTTCCCTGAACGACTTTGTTTACACTGCAGAGGAAACGTGCAGAGTCAGGCTGATTCAACCCCGAAATATGTGGACAGCTGTATCTTGCGCGGAGAAAAATGAAAAGCTGAACTATACATATTAAATAAGCAATTTGCAAGGTTCATTGAGCCTGACAGGTGGTTGTGCATTTTCTGTATTCCTAATAATGGCTGATTTAAAGGGTGAAACCAGGAATGTTTCTTTTTCTGTGTTCTGGATCGCCGTGATGGTACATTAACTCTCTGGACACCAGGGCATACTATGGTAACATTACAATTTTCATTGCTTCACTAAGCCAGGAGTTTAACTGCTCTCATGATAGTGTTTTACTCTTCTTTTTTGTGAGGAACTGTAGCTCTTTTAAAACTCTGAAATGGTGTCCGAATCCAAAAAGCAGATGGTAGAATCGTAACGCCCGACGTGCCGAGGTTATTCCCCGTCTTCAAAGGCCTGACAGTCAGTAATCCTTGCCCTATGAAAGCAAAAACCCAAAACGAGCTTCCACCGCAGCGCAGATGAAATCATAACATGCTTTTTGTTGTAGTACTGCAGGGATATCACCAGGACACTTCAAAGGACCCAATCTTATCTGTGCTTGTTTGCTTTGGCCTCTGCGTTTGGCTCTCAGCGGGATTCAGACATGAACAGGGGACATGCTGTGGAACCTGTCGAGGGCGGCTTGGCCGCTGGAACGGCCTGGTTCACCAAATTCTTGTTTCCTCTCGAAATGATGCCAGGTTTGACATCGGCAGGAACAGGAGGAGAGCAGGCTAAGAGGAATTAAGGCTACGCTTGCTTCAGTAACTGTGCCGCATCATTGTGCAATTTGACATTTCAAAAAATGCTTTTGACCGTATCGAGATTGATTGAGTTCGCAAAAGTGCAGTGGAACCGCTTTTTTGCGTCACGCGAGTCACGTGATCACCAGACGTCGAAGGCGACGACGACAAGAAGTAGTTGGATGATGATAGTGTGGCATGTTTTATTTTCATTGACATTGCGTGAACAAACTTCCTCACTTGAGCTTTTGACTGCGTTTCTTTTTAATGGCAAAACCGCAATTGTGAAATTGGGATTTTTTTTGGCAGTATCTGAATATTGACAGTTTTGTGCACATTTGCAATGAAAACGCAGCCGGTGTGATATTTTCTGTGATGAATTAGGCACAGGAATCATGTGGCCCATCTAATTATTGCTCAGATTAATGCACCAAACGGACTTTAACCTGCTACTAAATCAGCAGAACTTTTTCACACGGAGAGTTCGTGATGATGTTGCATTGCTCCTTCAATTTCTTACAGATATAAAAGTTGCACAGAACATTCAACCTCCAAGTTCTGGTGAGCAGTTTTGTAACAATATTTCAATAAAATCCTGCAATCTTCCATAATGCTGCTCACTTTTTTTCTCCTTTCAATTCAGGCAAAATGACAAAAGGATTGATTCAAGGGAGTGCTTGAATGTTTGATCATTTCTTTCAAATATGTCAAAAAAACAAGTTATTGATCCACTTCCTGTCTCTAAAATCTAATCTTCCCTCTTTAAAAATGTGTTTGACCTTCTGAGTTATTCATTTATCCAAGGAGTTGCTTGTTTAAATATTTCCTACTTGTAGAAAGGAAACAGTGATACTTGAACCGTCGCACAGCAGACCAAGAATCACAGTTACCCGACCCTGAGGAACCGTCTGGCATTGCTCCATGTTTCCATCTCTCCTAATCTGCACATACGCGGACTGTTATCCTGCGCATGTAGCCCAATTAGCCACATTCGAACAAAACATGACGTCCGGATAACCGTTGAGCTGGTTTGAAACAGCAGATGTTATGGCTGGCCAGAGATCTGTCTGGCTCAGGTCCTCACAGACACACCCAGCCTTCTCACTTACTCATTCACCGCTTCTCAATTTGACACGTGGACTGGAAGGGAATAATGCAACTCGCATGCAAAACACCGCGCTACTATCAGTGTCCGGTTTTCATGTGAGCAAAAACGGCTCACTGCCCAGAGCGGCACAGATCGCGGGGTGCACCAATCAAGTTTTCGTGTCGGTTAAGCCTTTTTGATTCTGTCTTTAAAGGGGCAGTGTTATGTAAAATCATATAAAATAACATATTTGGAGTTTCTGATTCTTTTATAAAAGGTTTGAGAAATGCTACAAGCTCCCATGGCAACCATTGAGTTGTGTAAAATGCTGGGGGGACGTAGCATAAAACTGGTTAAATGGTCAATTAGAGGATTGAGGATGTGATGACTTCCTGAAGGCGGAGTTTCAGAAAGAATATGAGTTTTTGAAGAGACAGAGCCCCAATTATTTTCTATCATATTTGATATATGCAGCATTTTTATAAGATCAGAAGGTAACAGTTACTTGACAGTGTTATGTCAAGTAACACTGACATACATGGCTGGGAAAAAAAATTAAAGACTTGGCTTGTGTTAGACCATCTAAAGAAGTCACCAAACTTAAACTGGATTTAACGCCCTTTTGTAATAGTTTAAACAACTAATATGCATCAATATGCTCAGCAAGAAGGTCCTTGGTTCGATTCCCGGCCTCGGATCTTTCTGCACGAAGTTTGCATGTTCTCCCTGTGCATGCGCGGGTTCTCTCCAGGTACTCCGGCTTCCTCCTCCAGACCAAAAACGTGACCGTCAGGTTAATTGGTCTTTCTAAATTCTCCACACACACACACACGGTGTGTGTGCGTGCGTGTGTGCGTGTGTGTGCGTGCGTGTGCGTGCGTGTGTGTGTGTGTGGTTGTTTGTCCTGTCTGTCTCTGTGTTGCCCTGCTACAGACTGGTGACCTCTCCAGGGTGAACCCAGAGCTGAACCTCCTGACCCCACTGGGGACAATGGATGGATGCTCATCAGTGAAAACCGATGGCTAATATCTGTGGTTATGGTTATCTTTATTTCGGCTCTTAGAGATGCAGCCAATCTGTGTTTGCCTTCGTTTTTCTTCATTCTATCTGTTTCCTTCCCATCAGTCAGCCAGGCCTCGCTGTATCCTCACTCCGCGGCCACACTGCAACCTCGTTCTACGGATGGTTCTGATTTCACTGCAACACACCCACTTTGAAGTTGACTGGTTTCTCTTAACACGAGACAGGCGTCTCCTGTCTTCGGCTGGACGTCCTGCCTGTGAACCCGGTCAGGACCACCTCAGCAGGGTGTCTGCGGGGGTCAGGCTCGGGGTCCTTTTGACAAGCCGTCATGTGTTTGGCAGTAAAAGCGTCCGTCAGACGGCCGACCGGCCGACCCTGAAAGCGTGCGCCCTCGACACCGATGTCTGGAAGCTACTCTTCCTCGGTGGATGTCAGGTGACAGGAGACTTATCTGTTATGACAGGACGTCCAACTGAACAAGCAGAGACCTGTCCTCAAGCCTTTTAACCAACACGTGTGCGTGTGTAACGTGGCATGGAGTCACATTGAAGGCAGCACTTAAGTAGACCAGAGAATTGTGCATGGCCTTGGCTATTAGAAGAGCCAGTGAGGCCCCCATTTAGATAGATTTATGACTCCAGTCTGGGGTCTGGGCGGGGTGTCCCACATCTCCAGCCTGTTATCTGTTTTGGAAGAAAATATCTGACATACTTTGGAGGACGCCTGCTGCGCTCTTCCAGTCAAGAGAACATGAGTGAAGCCTAGGAGGCTGCAAAAATGCTTTCTGAATGTTGTAAAGTGGAGTGATTTACAAAGAGCTGCAGCTGCCCCCTGGATTAGGAGCAAAGTAGCCGAGGTGCTGATAACTATCAGCTCTCTGGAAATCTCTCTTTCTTCTGCCAGCTGGGTACCTTGATGAAACCTTCAGTGCCTTACGAAGGTATTCTTACCTGAAAAAAATCAAGCTCCTCCATCTCCTCCTAATGCTACGGTGTGAAGAACTACTCAGCTCCCGGTCAGAAACGACCAATCAGAGCCAAGAGTTTTTATCCACCGTCAGCGGTGGCTATGCTAACTAGCATTAGCATTCTTGACAGGGTCTGCTGTTGGTAGAGCCACGGAAAGGCATGAGCAGCATTTACATGAATGATTGACAACGCTAAGACCCTCCCTCTGGCTCTGATTGGTTGTTTCTTAGTGGTGTATTTCTGCACCGGGAGAACGCAGAGATCATCTTTCTTATACTGTCGAGACACATTGATAATTTTAACAAAAATGTAAAAACAAAAAACATAGTTTGTTTTATAAGAGTTGTACTGCAGCTTTAAACAGAAACCAAAATACTGCAGCAAAAATAGAACAATGTGTCATCAGCAGCTCCTTATTGAAGCAGTGGGGTTAGCCATGCTAGAAAACATAAAACCAATGTTATGAAAATAGGTTGAAATTGTTCTATTTATGACTAACTTTTCTCTGCCCAGACACACAAAGAATCTCCGACTCGCCGCAAAGTCAGTTGACGTCAAAGTAGATGCTATTTAGGGGTGTTGGAGTAAAGGGGGCTGAATGTATTGGGCTAGGATGTAGATACTCAAGTACTGGACTGCATTTGGACTTTTCTCCCGTCCATGGAAGCATTATTCCCATGGTTTTATCTTATTTTCTTGTCCGTTACCCTGTTTGTTTCTTTGCTCCTTACAGCGACCGACATCACGTCTCCAGCTCGATTCCAGTGCCCTCCAAGTCGCAGCTGGGTGTGTCCGCCGCCTCAGAAACGGGCTACTCTCACCACAACAGTTCTCCGGACCGAGGCCCGAGGAAGAGGGCGAGCTCGGAGGCCGAGGCACAGCTCAAGTACAAGCCAACGCCTTCCCCAAACAACAAGGCAGCCGCAGGGGGAGAGAGGCCTCCAGCTAACCTGACACCACCTTCACCGGCACCAAAACATGTGTCCTCGTCGCTTGACGCCAGCACGGCCTCTCCTCACCTCAACAGACGTGCTGAGGAGGAGGAGGAGGAGGAGGAGGATGGGGAGCAGGGTGGGCACGCGGAGGTAGAGGAGAAAAATGAAACCGCTGGCGTAGAGAGGGAAGCGGATAAACAAAAAGAATCTGAAGAGCCGCCGGCCAGCAGCGCAGGGGCATCCAGTTCCTCCGCAGTGCAGGAAGTTGGAGAGGAAACTGTTTCCAGTAACCATACGGGCGCAATGAACGGCTCCCTGGCAACAGGTCAGGCGCCGCTGAGCCTCGTCCCGGAGCTGCACTGCTCCGTGGAGCAAGCCGAGGAGATCATGGGCACAGAGGCCACGGGGCTCGGGGTGGGGTGGGGCTGGGGGGGGGGGTTGGGGTTAACAGAGGAGGCCCGGCTAGAAAACTACCACTGCATTCCCGTGGACCACGCGGTAGCCGTGGAGTGCGACGAACAGGTGCTGGGCGAGCTGGACGTGGCGGGCTTTGAGGAGTTCAACAGGCGCATCTATGCACTAAACGAGAACATGTCCAGCTTCCGCCGGCCACGCAAGAACTCTGACAAATGAGATTTGGGGGGCAGAGGTGAGTCTTGGTGAAACTTGCACATCGTCTGAAGAGATACAAGGCAGGGAGATGAACTGAAAAGACTGGAGTGTGGTTCTGAGCAGCAGCTGTTCTGGATGAACCGATTTGCACTTATTAATGACATTTCCCCCCCCCAGCAATCTTTCCAGTTAGAAAAGTCGAATGAAAGTCCTGGGACAGAAAGTGTTTTTGTTTTGATTCCAGCAGCGATACATCTTTAAAAAAAAAAAAAAAAAAAAAAAAAAATGGCCCAAAACAGCTCATCGGGTGTTTTAATTTACTAAGTTTGACATCAGTTTATGAATTCAAGAATTACGTGAGACATGAGGTGGGACCACTCAGGTGACATTTTCACTCATCTGGTTTCCCAGCAGAGACAGAATATATTCACTGTCAGTTTGGTTGTTGGCTCTGACTGCTGCCAGTTGGACCGTTGCAAACTTGACCCAAACTCTTCAGTGTGGAAGTTCCTGCTGTGAGAAGAAGATTAAAAGTTTGCTAGATTTAGTGTCATTGAGGTGTTTTAAGATGAAGTCGGGAGAAGCAGATTTAAGTTTTGAAAGAAATCAGCTTTTTCTATGACATGTTGGAGCATGTCGAAATAGATGCAAATATTTTAGGACACTTGAAATAAGACAAAGCCAACAGACGAGTAACTTTTTAGCAAAATATAGGAGCTTGTTTTAAGTAATTCCTCAATATTGGTAATAAAAAAAAAAAAGTACTCCCTCCACTGACACTAGTTCACTAACACCGAGACATTTTCCAATGTTATAAATGCATTAATATGCTGGTAGTCCTTTTTTCATCCATATTAATGAATTATTTACTTCAAACAAGCTGCTATATCTTGCTGAACAGTTACTCGTTCGTTAGTTTTGATTTATTTTAAGTGTACCAACATATTGGCACTAGAAACTAGACCAAAAATACTTGGTAAGACGTGTTTTTGCAGTGCTGGGGTTGACTCAGGCTGCAAGAGAGAGAGAGAGAGAGAGCAAGATTTACAGCAGATAACAGGAAGGCTGAGTGTAAAGTACTACTTTCGGAACTCTCTCAGGTCAGGAATAAACCGAGTCATGCTAATGGTGTTTCAAATGTCGGCCCAGTGGGTTGGATGCTTTCTATTGTAGAGCTTAGTGTTACTAGAAGGGCAAGCCTTACAAAAACCTGAAATTGGAAATTGACCACAGTCGTCTTATCGGTGTATCTTTACTGGCTATTATTATCATTACAACCCTTAACAACCTCAGTTCAAAATCCATTTTCCACTGCAGCCCGAGAGCAGCCCGTTGTCTTCAAGAGTTTTGTCTTCATTCCCAGCTTACTGTCCCAGCACTTCCACCGCTGACGAACACGACGATTTCCTAGCGTGATGATTTCAGGGTGCATGTCACCGGATGTGTGCAGCAGGGAGCTTTTGGACTCCGATAGAAGCGAGCGTCAGACAGTCATCAGCATGCAGACAGTCACACGTACGCAGGCAGGACGCTCCCGCCAATGAGCCGAGAGCGCAGCAGGGTTTTTGCCGTTGCACGGTGAGGTGGGAGCTGCGACTGGGCGGCCGGTCGCGGAGGCATCCCGCCGGTCTGCGCCCGCCGACGGGACACGCTGCACACGTTCGGTTTTCCTTCAGGCTTTAAATTTCACAGACGGACGGTGGGACCTCACAGCGAATGGCAGGGAAACGGTGCAATTGATTATTTCTTTCATCCACCTTTGTGTCTATTCCTTCGTTGTTGATTTATTTCACGAACTCTCCGATTTTAAAAACTCCACTCTTAACATCCGGTCCGCCGATGTTTACATTCAGTTGATTCAATGTAATTCTGTGTTCTGGAATGTCCCTCTCAGGCTCCTGTCTGTTTGTTCTGTTTGTTTGGGGGGTTTTTTTTGTCACAAAATCCTGCTGTCTGTGATTGAGTCCTGTGTCTCCCTGTTCTGAATGCTTACCTGCACTGGTATTCAATTATTGCTTTATTTATGTCTCTACAAATATATGTGAAATGTAAACCGATGCATAGATTTATTTCCTGATAATATTGAATGTCGCAGATGAAAATTGTTAACTCCTTAGACTGATATCCGATGTCGGGTGCCGGACTGAATAATCTGCCACGACAAAGACGGACCCGCCGCCTTCAGCCCACGAAGAGTTTTAGATCCTGTAAGGTGGCGACGAGAAGACGTTGCATTGAGAGAGAAAAAGGAACAATGTTATATCATTTCCATAAACTGCTATACAGTTAAACAAATGTACATATTCTTTTGTATGGAGAATTTCTTTTGGTTATTAAAGACTTTGAGTCCAACGGCATGGGTGTATTTACCCCCCCTTTAAGAGTTGTCTGACTGGATTTGTATGTGTGTGTGTGTGTGTGTGTGTGTGTGTGTGTGTGGGGGGGGGGGGGGGGAGGTTGCGCGCGCGCGCGTGTGTGTGTGTGTGCGTGTGTGTGTGTGCAAAATGATATAAGAATAGCTGAGTATGTTAATTCACCAATTGGCTGTTAGAAGTTTGTTAGTTGCCTTGCTGAAAATGCAGTTTATGCCACTTTTAACTTGTGGGGTTTTCTGCCAAACCTTCCAAACCCAACAAAATGTTTCGATGTTTTAGTGTCTTGACGATCATTCAAAACGGTTCATCCGCTTTACTGACATTTAATAGCTTTGAAAATAAGTCTTTTACGTAAGTTTAAACTTGTGACGCTTTTTAAAGTCAACGATAAAACAGAACTTTGGTGTTCCACAGGTCTGACTGTTTGGACCAATACTGCTTATTTACATTTGGTAAAAAAAAAAAAAAATGTAATCAAGCACACAAAGCTGCTCTTGTTGATTCTGACTGGGATGAAGTGTGTTGGACGAGTGTGCAAAGGTTTTGGGATTTAAAGCCATAGATATATATATATATATATATATATATATCTGTATAAAATGGGCAAATGTATGTTTTTTTAAGCGTTGCCTTTCAAAAAGAAGAATAAAAATTATTGGTCCTACTCTGAGATTTCACATTTCCAAACAGATGAATTTGTCTTCATCGAGCCGGTCGAGTTAAAGTTGCATTTGAAGCTGCTTTGTGTATGCACAGCATCTAACCTCTAATCAGAAACGTCACTTTCCAACCATCTCTGACTCAACCAACGTTCTTCCTATGACTTTGATCGGTGTGTTTATGGGAAGTTCAGCCTTATTTCATACTTCTCGTCGTTTGAGGACAGGCGCGCGCTCCTATAAATCAGGATCAGATCTTCGGTGCAGACCAGCAGTCATCCACTGCTGGTCTGTCTAATTTGAAAACATCCTGTGTGAAAAATACGACGCCCTGGGCTGAAGGCCGGAACCGTTTGCGTCTTGCTTTTCCGTGCCTTAAAGTATTGCAGTTGTCAGGCTTTTGGACTTGAGGAATACTTTAAACTCTTTCTCTCCCAGTTATTCCCATAGTGGCCGTTTCCTTTGGTCTCTGCACTTTCGTCTGATATTTTTGTTCCATTTATCCAACTGGAAAAAAAAGTTGTTTTAGGACAGCACAGCAGGCCTGCTCTGAACTAACTCACCCAGCTTCCTCTTGCCTGGAGGCTGCTGTTCACCTTTATTAGCACATGGGAAAGACTGCATGTGACTGAGCTTACGGTGCAGCCTGTTCTTGCTGCGAGCTCGGTTTCTAATGAAATGAGCCCTTCTGCTTTCCTTTACCTCATTACGCCCTTAACCGAATCAAACGCAGCCCTTCTTGTTGTATTACTTTATTACTTTGTTGCCGGGGCTGCAGATAATGCATCAATTTGTTCACGATAAGTGCCGGAAAACGATCGCTGGGAGTGTGTGAACCTTGCTGGCAGCTTGTAATTCTCATCTTGTGGAGTCAGATTGCTGTCATGTCATCTTCCAACAGAAGCCTTAATCCCGCTGCCGGGATTATGGGTAATCTCAATATCTTCCTTTGGAGCTATTAAGACGGATGCTTCAGTCGTTCTTTGGAAAGTTTCTCCTGACGCACAGCTGCCGACTCTGTAGTTTCTGTTCCCATGAAGATCCTCACCATTTTCTGATCCTCATCGTTCCGTCGCTGTGCTGGACGTCGTCTCTCTCAGACGAGCCTCGCTGCTACCTGACGGCCTCGAAGCTTCACTCTCTAAGGTCCGTTTTGTCTCCAAGCAGACAGAATAAACTGTCTCGACGTCCTGACAGTAACAAATGAGACAGATATGTGGAAAAGATCCACGCTCCTCTGCCCAGCTGTAGAAACACTCAGATCTGACAGAATCAGCCAATCAGAGCCAGGAGGAGGGTCTTAGTGCTGTCAATCACCCTCTTGTATGCAAGGTTTTGAGACATTTGTTTGCTGCAGTGGCTTGATGTTTTAGGACTTCATTATCATTTGTATTGACCAGTTACATTTACTGACTCATGCTTATGTAAACGCACAACATTCTGGGTCTGTGGTACCGAACGGAGAGGCACCACACCTTAGTTTAGAGGAGTCACAACTCCTAGCAGCAAAATAAGTGTGCAAATTAAAAAAATGCAGAAAGCTACCTCACATTTTTGATGGTTAGTATTCAAAACAGGAAGTGACACAAACTTTCACACGTCCCATCATAATAGGAATCGTCGCTTCGTTTTCCACACAAGGTCGTAATGAAAACGAAAGACAACGAAAAAGTTTCTGAAATCCAAATCTTTCTCCACGCAGATCAACATTTTCGCCGTGTTCGTTCGTATTTGTGTTTAGGGAGAGAAGTGAGAGTGAGGATAAGCAGACGCCGCGTCCTTCGCTCCTCGAATCCTCCTCAGGTTTTCTGCTCCTTTAAGCCTCTCCCGTCTCTCGCACTGTACGATCTGCTGTACTGCTCCCCATCACAGGCACCTCGCAAAATAAACACGGGCTGAACCGGTACCGCTGGCTGTCAAAGACCACTTCTCCGCTTTAAAATACTGCGTGTCACAAATCGACCTCTGACCCCGGCCCCCTCCCCCAGGCGGTGTCCTCATTAGCTCCAAGGTTTATTTAAATACAGGTTCTAGTTTTTAACTGTCCAATCCATCAAAAGGGCCTGAGTTTAATGGCTTCGCTCTTGATTTGTTTTCTGAACCGGAGCGGTCCGGGTCGGGTCGTTCCGGAGGAGCAGAACGTCTGACGAGGGAAGAAGAGCTGCCGTGTTCTCCGTCACGTCCGATACGCCCTCGATCCCCCGCTGCAGTTTCAAAGGGCCACAAAGCAGCATTCACAAATAAAACTCAAAGCGCCCGGCATCCTCACTGTTTTTTCTGATTTAGCGTTGTGTGAAAAATGTGCACGTCTTAGGGAATCCTTCCTTCGGCTGATTACAGCGCTGAGATTATTGATGTTTTCATCAGAAACGTTTCCTTTAAATTACCTGCTGGCTTGTGACGGTTACTACCTACAAGCACATCGCACCTTCTAATTCACCCAACAGGAAACCTGCAATAATAATAATAATAATAAAAAAAAGAAAGAGTTTAATTATATGACTTACACCTTGATTCTAGGATTAAGCTTGTCAGGGCTTATAATGAACATAAACACACAAGAAATATCTGTTTTTCTTTCTTTCTATGTTTTTTTTTTTTTTTTTACCAACTAATACATGAAAAAAAAAAGCAGCTTTAGACATGAGAGGTTAATATGGGACAAACGTCTAAAACCAAAATTACACTTTATCAGCACAAACAAATAAAACATGCTGTCTGTAAAGCAAGGCGGTGGAGGAGTGATGACGCGGGCTGACTTTGCACTGTTCTAGCTCTAGAATTAAAAGAGATGTATGCCTGCGTTTATTTTCCTTCTGCTTTCAAAACTCGTAGCCCTTTCCATATAATCGCAAATATTTCGCTTTTTAATTAAGGAAATTAAATATTACTCAGAAGTGGAAAGCTTGCGTCTAAAATCCGTTCAATAAATCAGAATATTACTGAGAAGTTCATCTTTTTCTACAACTTTATTACTGAGTGAAACATATTATATAGATTAATTAAAGCCTTTATTCCTATTAATTACAATTTTCCATTTTACAGCAAATGGATAGATTTAAAATTGGAAAATAAATCAGACCAATAAAAGAGACATCCATCACCCGGAAATGTAGCCTTAATTAAAACAATCGTTATTATGAAGGTCGGCTATTTCAATCTGAACTCGTCAGAACACATAAATGTATTTCATATGATTGTAACTTTATTATTTGGTTTATTGCTGTGAGACTTTTCACAGAACATTGACAAACATCACACAAGTTGACTGGAATATTCAGTCATTTTCTTCTGTTTCTGCGATCAAGACTCTCACGCAAACCTTCTTGCTTCAGATGTTTAGACGTGTTAGTTGTTCCTGGGGTTCCTCCCCGCCTGATGACCGAAATAATCTGAAGCACCAACTCACAGCCGACGAAAAAGACGTCCCGCCAGCAGCAGAAGTCAAACTGCTCCCGAAGAAATAAAGTCTGGGAATACTTACAGAACTATTTCTACGACCGAGAGTCCTATCGTCTTCGAGCAGATAAGACTTGAGGCAACAGTGAACCCTCCATGAGGTTAGCGACCTTCCAAAATTCCTCCTAAAGCACGGCACCGTCTCGTAAAGGAAGATTCAAAGACAAGATCTAAGCAGCTTTGGGCCTCTTTCACCTCAAAGGTCAATGTCTGCCCTCCCATCTGAACCGCAGAAAGTGAACATGGCCTCCATGAGCAACAGGAGCATTTCCATCTACCTGGAGGGACATCAAAGGGGTAGTATTCCGTGAAATCACTTTTTTCATGTAACAATGTTATTTCCTCATCAAAAACACGCCTGGAGTGTTGCTTTGATTCGTTCATGCATGTTTGAGAAAACCCCCTGGCGACCGTTCAGCTGTGCAAAGCTCCAGGGTGGACCGCGCGCCTCGCTGGAGATCCAGCTTCCACGTCACAGAGCCGACCTCTAGCTCCTCCAGACTAGCCAGCAGTAATTAGCAAACACCTGGTGGAGCCCTGCATCTGTTTAGGAGGAACAGGCATTAAAAGCTTAATGGAGGAGCAACGTTGCGACGACTTCCTGAAGGCGGAGTTTCAGAAAGCGCAGGAGTTCTTAAAGAGACGGAGGCCCAGGCGTTGAATTACAAAGTCAATTTTGTAACATAACTGGATTGTGCAAAACGCAGAGTACTGCCCCTTTAAAGCTTTATTTAAAGGGACCTCTGAGTCTTTTCCAAAACGTTGTGCAGGCTGATGTGTGGAAGTTTGACCGGTTCAAACGTCCACTTTGCATTTCAAACTTGCAGTGAGAAATGTCGGGGACCTCCCATATGCAAAGGAACCATGAATTCTGCTTTCTAAAAGACCAGTTGGACGAACATCTGGTCATCAGACGGTGAGTTGAAGCCGAAGCAAAACTGGGCTTTGCAGTTAAAAGATCCCAAACATTCACATCCACATCTGAGGGACCCAAAGGCAACAAGATAGATGTTTCAGCGTCCCTCATTCCAGGGCCGGTCATAAACCCTTACTGACCTAAGAACGGTTTCCCCTCACACACACACACACACGCACACACACACACACGCACACACACACACACACACACACTGCACTGCGGCAGCTTTAAACAGGCTCTGGAGAGACGAGTGTGTTTGTTCTGCAAGAGGGTGACATCAGAAATGAAGTCATTAAGGTATCATGAAGTACATCTTCCTTCATTGGCGCATGGAGACCATGCTGTGCGACTGCAGCTCTGCATAGGTGGATTATAAACACAATACGGGGATTAGAGGACTGGATTACAAGCTTTGAGGGACGCATGCAGGAGCTCTGGTGTCATCTCAGATGTCACGGAGCTCCCTCCCCTTCTCGGGTGGCTTGGTTCATCCTGGGCCGTCATGGTTCTGATCGTTCATCGTCTGCTTAAAGCCGTCTCAGGCACTAAAACTCCCCGCTTGGACAGAGTCCCAGTTGCGTCTTCGGCTTTTCTCTTTTCTTTTCAGCAGCAGGGAAG
This sequence comes from Poeciliopsis turrubarensis, assembly GCA_010277015.1. Classification (NCBI taxonomy): domain Eukaryota; kingdom Metazoa; phylum Chordata; class Actinopteri; order Cyprinodontiformes; family Poeciliidae; genus Poeciliopsis; species Poeciliopsis turrubarensis. Next base: position 212,384 of record VMRN01000011.1, on the reverse strand, counting down.
CCTCACTCTTCGCCGTGACGCCTCGTGTTCACCGTTTCACGATGAGAGGCGGTTCCTCTCCCGGACTTTTATGGGAATTCCTCAGACCCTCCATGTGGTCTGTCCGGGCGCTTCACGACATGCAGAGGAAGTTGAGCGCTGGAAAGCGGACTTTGTGTAAAAATAGCACCTCGGTGGCAGCAGCTCCATTAACGGTAAAAGTAAGCAAATTGAAATTACAAAGAAAAACTCGCTTCGAGGTTAAACGGCAATTTCAAAAGAAGGTTTTTGCGCCAGGATGAGGTGCTTTGAAATGGATTTATTTTGCAAGACAGCAATTACGAGTGGTCAGCAGCCGGACGTTGCTGCTGGCGAAAGCCGCAAAGAAGACAAGAGGCTCGCTCTTGCTTCTTCCGGACAACGTGCAGCCGGATCCACCACAGATCTCACAGCAAAGTCCATAAAAGGTTGTGCGTCACTTGAACTCTGTGAGTGACGCGCAACTCTTCTGTCAAATGGCCAGAGGAGTTGTGCGCTGCCTACGCAGGCGTCTCCAGAGTGCAAGATGCTTGACCCCGACACCTCCTTTGATGGCTGATCGATGACGAGCGTCACGGCCGTGGATGAAATGTGGATATGTCTGTTTCCATCCATCGCTGCCGTGTTTTTGTTTTTTAAAGCTCTAGCGGCCTTTATTTAGGAAAGGTCGTCAGGCCGGGAGTCCAACCTGGAGCGACTCATTTCATTTCTCATTGAACGGAAACACAGCGGTTTCGACATCACCAGAATATCGACGAAGACCCGCACACACGTGACGGAAACGCACCTTGTGACCGTCAAGCTTTTACTTCCCAGAGCAAATTATTGCACCCCCACGTAATTACCTAGTAATATTAAAACATTTTCTGTCAACATTAAAAGCTTTTTTAACTCAAACACACTGTCTCTGGACTCACCGGGTTTTCTGGGTGAAACCCTGTTTCTGCTGGTTCTTCATGACTCGTCGTCTTGCTCTCGTCATAAATTTATGCTCACAGATATTGTGGTTTCCTGTGATTAGCTTCCAGCTTCTTCTTTTTTTTTTTCTCTCGATGATGTAACCGAGCCCTGACATGTGGAGCGAGAGGGGAATCCTCCCCGAACACACAATGGGCTTCCCCCCCACAGCTAACACAGGCAAACAATAACAGGAGGCGTATCGCTGCGCACACGGTAACGTTAGAGTTTTGCTCGCTGATCTTTTCGCTTTGTGCTGAATGTGGTGAGCATGTTTTCTGAGAGGATGTGCTTTCAAACATAACATCGTGCCTTCTCTCTTATTCCTGGACGTGATTGATTGTGCCTTTGGGGCAAATCCATGGCGGGATTCCTGGTCCAGAGTCCTAAGCGATGCCAGAAATATCCTGGGGCTGTTTCTGGGCTGCACCTTAGGAAATACCTCTAGGTAGCTCAAAGGTCAGGACACCAATGCGTGGTCAAGATCACTGAATTAGTGTTTCATTGACGTATTTGATAAGAACAGAAACCAAATCATGTGGAGTTCGTCTCCTGTTGTCAGCAAATCTGCTGAACAAAAATGTTATGTAAAGTTCTGCTGTTTTCACACCTTATAGTTCAACTGGGAGCCAAACTCGCAACATTTGTTGCCCTTCCAGCTCCTGCGTTTCATTTTCACACGGCGCTGTGTCGAGCAAACCCAACCCTTCAAGCAGCCTGTTCCCCTTCCTGCCTGTGGCGGCGCTGTACCGAGAACCACTGAAGGAAACTAGTGAAAACCTCCGAGGACGACACTGCGAAAACTGCAAACATTGTTTCCTTGACAAGAAATATCTCCCAGTTGGATATGAATGGACGTGCTGCTGTTTACTGGCAACACAAGAAGAAAGGAGCGATCGCGTCTCCTTTCCACAAAGAAATGAGCGAACTCTGTGAAATTAGAAAACACGACGGATTCCTTGTCAATCTCCAAAACATTCTCCGCTGGAAGCACGTTTTACTCCCCTGATGTGGAATAAAGCAGTGAAGCAGTGAAAGACTGGGACCTCTTTAGAGCCCATCTCAGGGTGCCAGTTTGTTAGGTCTCCACATTGCTGTTGTCAGACAACATTTCTTCTGATTTCCTCATTCTGGCTGGACAAATCATACCCTGAAATTCCATTTCTTACATATATATTTATATATATATGTATATATATATATATAGTAATGTGTGCCCTGCCTTTGATGTGTATAAATGGTTCATTACAACCCAAATGCTTCACAGAGTCTCAGTGTTTCAAAGATCATTTTCCTTTTCAGATTTTAATTTTTCACATCAAAAGAGGCTTTTTTTTCTACTTCATATCATTCAACCTTCACTGATCTGAAGCTTAATTTGAACCACTTTGTTTTGGTTTTTTTTTTTTTTGTTTTTTTTTAATGGCCCATATCCCAAACCTCATTCTGGTGGTAAATCAAACGATTGAAACTGCATCCTAAAAGTTATTGTCTCACACTGTTTAACCAGGGCCTCATATTAGTTTTTACTTTTAGGCTCAGTGTTTAATAAAACTGTCAGATGCCATCTGGTCTTGATCATCCGGGATTGTTCTACCAAAACTAGATTTTTTGGACATTTTGAGTTTGTTTGGTTTTTTGCCTTGAAAGCCTCCTAAAGATGCCACTTTTTTTTTTTTTTTTTTTTTTTTTTTACAGGAACTGTCCCTTTAACCTGTGAGATAAAGTTAACGCCTCTACGGTTTTCTGTGAACATTAATATTTGAGAGGTCAAACATGTCAAATGGTTTCAGTCAGAGACTTTATACATACATAAAAAAAAAAACGGTTCGTTTCTTTTGTGTGCCAAAAGAGTATCTTGGTGTGCAACCAAGAAGTGGAGCTCCTTGTTTTAGTCGAGGTTTTGTTTTCTCGCAAATTTACCGAGACGGCACAGAGAAGAGACAGTTTTTATAGTCGATGTACATGAATCAGGCTGCCTGTCTTATTTTAGTTTTTAAATTGAGCCTTTGGGCCGGGGGGGAGAAGACAAAATGAACAAATGGAATTACACTGTCTTGAGTCAAACAAAAGGCAAAACGCGAGAATGAAATACGGTGTTGACAGAATACGGCCCGCTATTGATCACCGAACCGTTGCAGTTCATTCACATCACTGTCAGCGTGCAGGTTTCAATTCAAGGAACTGTTCGGGAGAAAGATGAAGAATTCGATTTGGGCAGAAGGAGTAATCTATTACCCTTCCTCGGACGCTGGGAAGCTCAGACCGGCGAATAAATCTCCCATGGTGTTGCAGCTCTGCTAAATCATTTAAAGTGACCTCCGAGATGAAAAGTTCCGGGATTTAGATAAAAGACTGTTGAGATTTATTCGGTAGAGAGGATTAGGTCGGAGCCTTCTGAACGTCTTTTCCTCTTCCATACTCTAAAACAAATACCGTCACGCAAAAAAAAACAAAAAAAAACAACCGATGCATATTTTATGCGAGCCAGGAGGGCGTCCAGAAGTGCTACCCCCTGGGAGAAAGAGAAATCATTTTTAAAGCTAAAATCAACAACAGGAGAAACATCTATATATGTATAGATATTTCTTTTAAACATTCTGAACAATAAACTGAGCATGCAATATTTCATTTAACCAAATAAATTAGATTATTTTGCACGAAAGGGACTTGTAAATCGTAGTAGACGATGGGTCTGGATTCATTTAGTCCAGACTGATTAGAAAAAAAACATTTAGTACAGTCTCAGCAGTGATTTGGGTCTCTTTAATAAATTAGTTCAAGTTGAATAAACCAGATTGACTTTTGTGACCAACATGTTATTTTTTGACTAAACAGACAGATTAAAGACAAAGCACAAACTAGGATGATTTTAAATCGGCAATATTTTTTTTTCTCCTAACTAAAACTAAAAAGCCTGAGCTTGCATAAACCACCTGAGCCATTAATTGGGGGCCGTCTTGCAGGCGCGGACACGCTATTAGCTGGTGTTTACGAAGCGGCCAATCCAGGAGCAGCATGTACTTTCCTTGCCACTGATTGGCTGTACCCCCAAGAGCATCGATAAGGGAGACTATTAGCTCCTTTAGCAGTTCCGAGACGGTTTTTACTGTGTGTGTTGTAAGGTTTTATGTTTGAACTATGGTGGTCATAAACGTCTTTAGGTCTTAAGTATTTATGGGCGGTTGTCGTCCCAAACCCCCATGACTACGGAGAGTCAACTGTGTCTGTCTACAGGAAAGATAAATGTGTTTCTCCTGCTCGTACTTTTGCCTGTTTGGGTTCATTAGTGCTGCATTGTAGTGAATTCACTTTGGATTTATGTTACCTTGTGCCTCCGCCATCCGGAGTATTCATGCTACAGTTTAAGAGCCTTGGATATGAAAGGAACCAAAGACGACAGAACAAAGTGACACGACACCAACGCCACCAACCCGAAAAGGCGACGACGGATTCGTTGTCCGCCAACCAAAACTCTGCGACTTCTGACAGAGTGTTCGGAACCCCCTTTAAAAGCCGGTTGGGACCCCGCAGTTAAACGTGCTAATGGGCAACAGCAGCGCATGTCGGGTGCATTTGTTTTCACAGGAAAGGGTTTATTGCCAAACCCGAAAAGTGAAGGTCAACACCTTGAGGTCAGCCACTTTGTCACCTAAATGGGTTTTATTCCCATAGCAACCATAACACAAATTACGCTCAAGCCTCTTTCCTACGTCCTTCCTGCAGCTCAAGTCAGAAGGACATTCGACCAAATTTCAGCTTCAGAACAAATATGTCCAAGATTAGGAAGCAGATACGGTTTGCCCCCATATCCATCCGTACCAAAGACTTTTATAGTACATCAATAATGGAAAACACATGGCTGCTGTCGCCAAGAATGAACGAGGTACCTGTACACTTATATTTTTAAAGAAGATCTTGAAGAAGATCGTGGTGTTCTTTTTAATTCCCTTGTCAGCCAGGTAATTTTCGTCTCTTACACCCCACGGATCGTCGAATCCCTTCGGCAATTAAACACATCTGAGGTTCATCGTCTCCCAGTGAGACCCGTTGCAGCCATCCAAAAGCAAAAGGGGATGAAAAGTGTGTCTGTAAAAGACAACTGCTTGAGGTCTAAGTAGCAGAGGAGAGATTCACGGAGGAGGATCCCCGGGCCAGACGCTCTTGGCAACAAGAAAAAAGTTCACCCCGCTGGTCAGCCAATCCAGCTTGTAGATTTACAAAAGCTGCCTGGCCACATCACAAAAGAGGCGCTTAGATTATAATTCTTTTTGCATTTTTTTTTTTTTTTTTAAACAAAGAAAGAATGTCCCGTTGGCTTCTCTGTTGGCGTGGATTTCTCCTGGACGCGGTGGAGGATTCCGCCCAGATAAATCCTGCTGAATCCCTCTTCGGCTCACCGTTAAGCTTTCTCCCTCGCCGCCTCCACATCCGCACCACGGCAGGAGCTCCATGTTCCCGGCAGCACCAGTTCCACACCGTCGGAGCCGGTTTCAAGCGTCCTGGTAGTGATCGCGGTTCCTGCACAAGCACTCGTTACGTCGAGTTGTTTTCCGACGATTCGCTCCGCCCGCGTCAGGCCTTTGGGACGCTCTGCTGGAGAGTTTCGGGAAGCCGCCGGGGAACGTTAAAGTCAAGTGGTGGTGACAGTCTACTCACAGGATTATGCAGGTGCAGGAGATTTATCGAATATGTGTTTCAAGTCGCCCGCTAGAGAACCTCCTGTTCTCTCTGGTTCTAGAAGTCCGACTATTTTGTTGTCAAGTTTTATTCGATTGAGGTCCGATGACAAATTGAGTGGGGTTTTCAGTTTGTTCTTTTGTGCTTTGTGCGCGGCATTCGTTTCCAATTGGTAACCGGTTTCTTTCTTGACGGATTTTATCGCCGAGGATCTGCAGCTGCCACTTTGTTCCAGGTCATCGTAAAACGAGCAACATGGACGACTGCAGCCGGCAGTTTGACCTGCCGCAACCGTTGAGGACAATCGGCAGGATTATCCACCAGAGCCAGACGAATCCTTCGTTTGTTGCTTAAGTAATCAAAGCTCATTGCAACGTATCATGACCGCCTGTTTAACACTTTAAGAGCAAAAAGGCAGGAGGAATCGGTTGGATTTCTGAGCCAGCTATCGCCATCGTTTGTGAACGCCGCCGCCGCCGTCTATGAGCCTCGACCAGGTGTGCTACTTCTACCGATGATTTCGCTGGATTCAAACCAGTGGAAGCCCTGGCTATACTGGCAAAAACAATCGCAGTCGTTCGACGCTTGCTTCGCCCATCGTGGCCCCTGTACATGATTGGATGACTTAGTTGTAAGCGGTTCAATTGACATTGCATGAAAGGATGATTTACATGATTGTACTAAAACATACATGAAGTATTGAAATAGCTTAGTTACTTCTTATGCAAAATCTTCACTCTTCTTCCATGTTTTGCACTCACTGTGTTAAATAGGGGATCATGATGCGTTGCGATGTGCTCTATTTACAAACATCCCAGGGCTTCAGGCAGCTCCACAGGTTATCAGTGATAATGCTGTGGGTGTGTGGAGCATCAATGTCTGTCCGGGTGTTCATGGTGAAACGTCGTCCTCGGTTGCAACAGTTGTTATCAATGACGAAACTGATGCTCTGCATCCCGTCCTTGTTCTAAAATCCCCCCCGCATTCCCTTTTCCGCTGTTTGGTTTTTTTCCTCCGGACCATCCGGTGGCGAAAGGATTGCATGAGTATTGAAAATTAGAATCCTCACTGTGTCCGACAGACAGGAGCATGCTGCTAATCACCACTGGTCAAGCCGCATTATCCTCAGCCTCTCTGTGGCCCATTACTTAAGTCCCCTGGCATTTTCCTTTCCTCCCCTGTGCCACAGCAGAGGTGGATACAGTCTGCTTATTTTCTCCCCCTTAAAAATTTAGCTTAGCATTTAATGAATACATAAACTCTTAGCTGGAATTCTATAAATATGTCACTTGCCTTGCCATTGCCTATTCGTCTTAAAATACGTGGAGACGGGGAAACTCGTTACACGTTGCATTCCGGATGAATTACTTGGCTCCGAGTGAAATTCTGAACAATAAATCTCAAGGTGGATTTGCAGACAATAAAACTCTGTGTTATGTTTTATGGCCGAACAAGTAACTGTTTTGTGCATAACGGGGAAAATTAATTATGTTGTCAGTGCGTGCGCTTGATTTTTCACTAACGCAGCAATCAATCTCTGTAATATTTGCAATATTTAACGACTCTTATCCATTACACTTAAGTAGACGTTTCTTAATTTTTCCTTTCAGATGAACCAGATGTCCGGTCAGTTCCCAGGATGCGTGGAAAACTGCGGAGTGAAAAGATGAGACAATGAGACTCGCTGCAAAAACTCCTACATGATCTTTCTGTGATTTCTAGAGTTTGGATTTACGCTCTGCAGAATTTACCGCTTGATGAGAAACACAGATTTGGTCAATGAAAAAGCCAGTAGGACTCACTTGAAAAGCAAATCAAAAAGAAGCTATCTCGCTGACCTTATGGTGAAATCTCTACGGACTCGTTTTCGCTCTTTATTCCAAACAAAACACCCAGCAAGTCATTCCAAACCTACCAGAACAGATCTCGGGTTTCTTCTCCGCATTATGCGCCGCTGGCACGAGATCCTGATGTTTCATCGTCTTGTCTGAAGCACACTTGGGTCCACAGTGCAGCAGAAGCAGCAGCTGATCCCAGGTGTGTGGCCCAGTTGCACCAGCCTGGCCTGGTCATCAGGACGTTTGATAAATTGGTCCCAAATTCACTCGCTCTGGGAGATCGGCGATCACGTGAAGCCACTCTTATCCATTTATCTCATCTACCTCGTTTGCTCTCCGGTGAGAAGCGAGGGCCGGACAGACGGACCCGCTCAGCAGGTCACGACTCCACGTTTGTGGTTCGCGGTAGTCGCCCTGCTGTTACTGACTAGACTTTCTTGCCACGTTTCGTAACATTTCAGGGCAAAAACTATCAGCATGGGCCAAAATCAGAAGATCGGCTGGAAAACTGCCGTCGGTGCTGCAAGCTCTTCAAAAGTCAAAAGTGTTAGTGGTGGCAAAGGGAGCTGGTTCCAGGAGTGAGAGTATTCTGCTTTTATTTGGGAAGTAAAAAAAAAGCAAAACACACATTCTGTGATATCGTCAGTTCAGTTCACCAATGGTAGATGAATATTGGATGAAAAAGAATAAATAATGATTATCTGTCCTGGAAAAAGGAAAAAATTGTGATAGGATGGTCAAGAAGGCAAAAAGGGAGATGAACGTATGACGAATATTATGATCGTATGGAAAAACTTGTTTCCCTCCAAGTTCTCCAAATTTGATCCTTCGATGTTTGAACTGTCGCAATATCAACTTTAACAAACGCATCATTTAGTTAAAGTTCTTTGCAAAAACACTCGATTCGCCGCCACTCTTCATCATCAGCAACGGCAACACAGTGATCGCTTGACTCTGAGCTTAAATATTGCTTTTAACTAACATAATTTAGTGCAGCTTTTATTTGCTCTGCGGTCTTGCGTTTTGCTTGCTCCTCAGCTGATGAGGCGCTCTGATGCAGATCAGAAACCTTCGATGCGTCTTCAGGCCGTTCGACTGCAGATAGTGGCGACAACCGTCTCAGTTTCACCGCCTGTCGGGGAATTGATGTGGCTGCGGCCGAGACGCTCTGTTCCCTGCGCGGCCTGATCAAAACCAGCTCCTTATTTAAGTTTTTAAAAACCGTTAACGTCACAGGGAGAAACAGGCTGCGAGCCGACGAGAGCCTGAACACCTCTGTCGTTACGCGAAGGTAAATATAAATTTGCAGTCATCAGCCGGCAGTTTTCTTTGGCTTGTGAATCCATGTAGAAGCTCCAGTGTGTGGTCCTGCACAGGGAGAACAGAACCCAAGTTAGAGGACAGATTTCATTACAGGCTCAAACTGCTAGTGATAATAACTTTTATTGGTGCAACCCGAACAGGAAAGTGCAGCAGGTAGATACGGCACCCGACTCTGGGCCTTTGTAAAGCGGAAAAAAAGAAAAAAAAAAAAAGAAAGGTTTTTGCACACACGTTTCAGTAGGTTTTTGTAGAATTGAATGTGATCGATCAACACAGAGCAGAGGGTCTCATTGAGAAAAGACGCTGACCCTGACAGGAGGTCCGCCTAACATGCCTAACATGTTTTTATGTTAAAAAATGTGAAAACTGGTGTACAAAAACCATATTTAAAGTAAACACACTTATGCTCAGCCTGGTGGGGCGAGGGCAAGGAAAGCCTGGTGACCTGCCAGGCTGATAATATACAGAGGGACCCCTTGAAGTCGTTGGGATTGTTTGGCCCAGTGCAGCGCGAAAGCAAACCGCACCAGGTGAAAACGTAACGATGGTCCCCAATGGACCGAGTCAAGCTGAGTGTCAATAAACAGTCACATCCACCCAAGTTAAACATTAGACAAGAAAACAAGATATTGGGATTTATGTTGTTTTATTTTATTTATTTATTTTTTTTTGCTGGAGGTGTCTGGTGAACGGATCGCCCAAGATGACCTCCGGTCCCTCACTGACAGACTTAATGAGCTCATTAACGGCGCTGCAGGGCACAGATAGGTGACACTCGCCACCACTTAAAGCGTTTTGTCCATATGAGCGAGTCCATCCGGCAGCCGTTGTCGTCTCGCTCAAAGAAAAAGGAAAAAAAAAAAAAAAAAAAAACAGAAACTCCACGGCTTCTCCCGGCTTCTCGGCCATCATCTCTGTGGGTCTCTCTGCGCTGATCAGATATCAGCCTGTAAATCTCAAGTAGTTTTAGCTCATTAAAGGGAAATAGCTCTATTTTCAGAGTATGTGACTTTATACTGTAACCTCAAACCACACGCACAGACACAAAGCCTCCCAACGCTCAGTATGGTTTCACTTATCCCTGTATGTTGCGATGAAGGCCATAAAGCAGTGGGAAGGCATATGCACATTTTATTTATGATAAAAAGGGCAGTATTCATATAAACTTGTACATATTTCAGAGGAGTACTGGGGATTAAATCCACACACTCTCCTACTGTGGGATTTGACAGTGTTTCTTTTTTTCCCCCCACCGGGCATTGGGTGTTATTCTAGAGGGCCTGGTCGTCTCGTTTTTCAGCAGCGGAAAGAAACATGGCTGTCCTCGGTTTTGAAGACCTTTCCAGAAACCCGTTCCAGCGTTTCAGCTCCGCCGTGGTGTTGACAAACAGCAGTAACCACCCCGACCTTCCCCGACCAACTTCCCTTGGAGAGCAACCTAAACAAATGTTATTACTCCAGGCTCTATTAATATTCCGATATAAATAGTGAAAAGGCCGATTTGCGTCAGGACTTTGTGCGCTTTTTACGGTGTCGATGGTACTGCAGCTGTCTGGAACAGTTGGAGCCCAGAAACCCGAGGTTAAATGTCAGATTTCTGGAAACGCGTTTGAACAGAGAGGCTGAAAGAGTGAAAAGTTGTTGTGTTCTCCACATCCAGGGCTGGTTAGAATCTCTCAGCACCTCGAGGAAGAACGTGTCATGAGCTGATCGAACCAAAGCCTTAAAAAGATCACTGTACCACACTGAAACACGGCGGTGGCTACTTATCAATCTGAAGACACATCCAACGCATTTTTGCGTTCACAAAATGCATTTGAAAGTTCTGGAATGGCCCGGCCAGGGTCCAGAACTAAATTTGATAGAAAGTCTGTGGATTGACCTGAAGAGCGTTGAGTCCTTTTGTCACAGCTATAAATTAATGATCAGGCCTGAAATCTGGTGGATTCATGCCTGAGCCTCCAGAAACGCATAAAGACAATTACAAATTCAGCCTTCTGTCACCTGGGAAACATTTCCAGGACTAGAGGACGAATGTCCCAAGAAGATCTCGAGAAACTCATCCATTCGTTTAGCTTTAATCGCATTGATTAGTGCAGCTTTACCAGTCTGCCTGAAAACAGTTTCTGGTGTTAATTTCTGTTTCATCGCCAGAGGTTCTCAGTATCTGTGGGTTTCCTGTGAAAAACTAAAGATACTGGGTTTCTGTATGATAGGAAATGTTCATCATAATGTGGGTGTAGCTCTGGAAGAAGCTGCTCTTGGAGGGTGTTTTGATCCAACTCTTTGTTCGTGGCAGAATGGAGATCAAGCCCTCTGGCTTGGATGAGAAACAACCGCACACATGGACTCCATCAGGATGCGTCACTGTTGGAAGAACGCAGAACTGATGGTAACTCTCACCTTTCCTCCTCTGGACAAAGGCTTTGCCTGATGTGCTCAGCAGGCAGAATGTCAGAGAGAACATCTTTGATTTTGAGCAATTTTTGTCGTCATTTTCCTTTTTCTTCTTCTTTCTCATATTTCTGCTGGACGCGGGGAAACCTCATACATGGGCGCTGCAGCTCCACGCCTCTGCTGCCCATCAATTTTCTAAGTGTAATAAATTCACAAATTCATCAGTGATTTTTGCACATTAAAATAAAGAAAACAAGTACAAGCTGCATATCTTAATAAGAAAAAAAAAGTCTTTCAGCATACTGAATTCATATATTTCATCATGACAACACCATCATGAGATTATCCTGAACTTTTTAAGGTAGAGTAGCCCTAACCATGATAAATATAGTATTTTTGAATTCACTATAATGGGTTTTCTTTGGCTCCAGAAATCAACTAAAAAGGCCCCAATCTTCCATACGTCCCAGTGTTGTTGGACCTTTTTTTTTTGGCGCATCCACTTGTAAGTTACTACATTGTTCTGCGGTTGTTGTTTTCTTTAGATCTGACCTTGAACATTCCTTCACTGCTGGCCCTCGAAATGGACACCAAGCTTCCTCCTTCTTGGTCACAAAATAAGCCGTCAGCATCATTCCCATTACAGGTTTAGCGCTGAAATCAGATGCAGAATCAAAGGCTGTTGTAATGTGGAGAATGACAGACAAAATGATCTCGACGAGGCTCAGAAACACTTTCCTGCTTCTGTTCTGTCGTTCCGGCCGACTGTGGAAAAGCTCTGGATTTTTCTGGCCACCTTCATGCTGTGGACATGAGCTTCTCTTACAGACTCTGACATGTTGTTTACTTTGTAGACTAAAGGGAAAAATTACCCTTCACTTCTGTTTCCTGCAAGGTCTGTATTGTAGTTAAAGCAGAAGACAAACTTTCTAAAGGAAATTGTACAATGTTCGCAGAAAGAGAGAGAGGAAAAAAGCATTGAAAGTGGAATTTTACTGGTTGAACAATGACTTTGTACTCAATAAATGCATTGAAATTGATATTTACCTTGAAAGCACACAAGAGGGAGGTCCGTGTCACCCACTTCCATCCCACTCAAGGTGCTACACAGTTTACAAAACCCTGTTGCAAAGCACTCTGGGAAATAGCTTTTGACCTAAAGACCCTCATTTGCCTACTTTGCTTACATGTCGATGAATAAGATTAAAGTTTATGTTCCTAAACTCAGAATTCAGAAGGCAATGTTGCGAAACTAAACGTTGCGGAAAACATTGATAGAGTTGCATCTTTCGTGGGATCTGTTTTTCTAGGTCCATGCATCCAATATTCTGCGAAATCTAGAGCGTGGGGAGCGCCCTGGAAAAGCTGGGATTTGTGTTTTTGTGTTACATGAACCCTCCTTTAATTACGTGTGCAGCAGTTTTCCAAAAGCGTCTTAATTTATTTTACTTAAAGGTAACTGCAGGAAGACCAGAAGAGGAGTTTGTGCCGATGAGGCGCTGCAAAGTGAGGTCTGGCTTTGTCCTGCAGTAGGAACCACAGACCTCCCAGGCAATGATGTTGCCCTGATGGTAGCATAAACCTGTCCAAAATTCTGTTGCACCGCACAGCTTCAATAATACCTCACCACATGAGAACGTCAGCCATGCCCTGGGCTACGAAGCTCTCACACAGCATCACGGGCGGCTGGCCGTTGTGCTGCTTGCTGATACCAGCCCTGATGATCATCCTCATTCTTGGCATGCGCAACCCAATAATTTCTCTCAACAGCAGCAGAAACAGGGAGTCTTTTGAAGGCCGAGGAGTCTGCCTTCAAAAGATCTGGGAGGTTATGTAGGGTCAAACCGCAGCGTCTCAATTGGATCTGAGTCCAGAGTTTGACTGGGCTGGCCAGAAACGTTCGCTTCCTTCTTGTTTTTCAGTCATTCGTTGGAACAATTTCCAGATGCTCGACGGTGTCGTGTTCATTTGCTTACACATTCATACGCAAGTACAGACATGATGATGGGAGTGTCCAGCCGTCATTCAGCTCGGGAAAGAGACGGATTCTGTTTTTCGGAGATGAATATGTTTTGGTCCAGATTCAGTCCAGAAAAAAAAAAAGAAAAAAGCCAAAACTGACGTGTGAAGATGCTGCTGAAGCTGGTAAGACAGTGTCTTTATCCACAGTGAATCATATCCTGTACTGACATGGGATGAAAAGCCACTCAGCAAAGAAGAAGCTGTTGATCCAAAAGAAACAAGTCAAAGACCTTCACTTGTGGAGACATGTCCTGTGGTCTGATGAAACTAAAGCAGGGCTGTTTGGGCGTGATGGTCGTCTTGTTAGCACCAAATGTCGTTGGGGCTGCTGGAAATATTGAAGCAACATCTAAAGACGTCGGCTGGAAAGCTAAAGCTTATGTTGGACACAGATTGATATTCCAAATGGACGATAACCTTAAGCTTGCAGCCAAAGTGGTTGGAAGGTGGCTTGGGGACAACAAAGTCAGTGTTTTGGTGTTGTCAGTCATCGCATCTCAAGCTCACAGAGAATTTGTCGGTATATCTGAGGCAAGGCAGAAGAAGCTGACCTGAGTCCCTTCGGATCTGTTAGAAGAGACGGGCCAGAAAACCAGCAAACTACTGGGAGAAACCAGTGGAAGGAAATCCAAAAGGTTTAACCCAAGTTATCCAATTCAAAAGTAAAGCTGGCAAATATCACGGAAATGTACGCAAACTCCCGACTTCGAACATATTAATAAATAAATCTCTGACATGTTCTTTCTCTCATTATTGAGGCGTTCAGAAAACATTTTGGCGATTCTGACCTAAAACAAGAGACGTCTAGCCTGATTTAACTTCATAAAAAGGCACGTCTTGTGTTTTTGGCGTATGTAAACTTCTGGCTGTATAAAAGTGTGAACCCGGTCACTTTTGGCACATTTACAAAGATGAGTGAAGTTCTTCTCCCTGCTCTGTCAGACTAAAGGCAGACTCGTCAGGTGCCAGTCAGAAGCAAACAGGAAATATAAACCGAGATAAGCTGCGTTGAGCAATGCCAGGAACCTGCTGTAGTTTTTGTACAACAGTAGTTGCGATGGATACTATCGGGCATCTTTGTTGTAATATTAACGTCAGCCAAAGAAAACAGTCTGCAGGAAGCAATGCGCGAAACAGGCTGAACAAAACAAAACAGAGGGCCCGGTATGACCCAGTAAGAGAAAGGAGGCGGCGTTACAGGGAGAGAAAACGTGCAACCAAAATCTATGTTTTAGTTACAAATAGCATAGATGAGAAAGTGAACAATGCTACTTCAAGATGTTGCTCCAGTTTCTGGTGTTTTCAGGAGGTAGCCATTGATTCTTATAAAGTTATGATATGCAGGGCAGTAGCCCAGGGCATTAACAGTTTTTGGGGCAGCCCAAAGATTTTTTTCTTTTTTTTTAACCAATGTGTATTTTGAAAACACTGTACTTTAAAGAAAACTCACAAGCCTTTTTCAGGGGAGTTGTACTAATATTTGGGGATTTTTTTATTAATATAAACCATCTTCAAGTTTTTGAAAATAATGAAGTATTTGCAGATTTTTTTGGGAAAATATTGGTATTAACCTTGCCATGCATTGACTCAAACCCCCTGATACATATGCACTGTAATTTGCATTAGTTAAACCATTTTTCTGTGGTGGACAGGCCACCAACAGTGGCCCCAAACCCTTTTAAATCCACCCATTCATCTTATTGTCATATAACATTGCAATATATTCTATTTAAGATTTAATTTCATTTATTTATTATTATTTCAAGCCATCCATCCATCCAGTTTCTTCCGCTTTACCCGGGGTCGGGTCGTGGGGGTAGCAGCTTCAGAAGGGAGGCCCAGACTTCCCTCTCCCCAGCTACTTCTTCCAGCTCCTCCTGGGGAATCCCGATGCGTTCCCAGGCCAGCCGAGAGACACAGTCCCTCCTGCGTGTCCTGGGTCTTCCCCTCCTCCCGGTGGGACGCGCCTGGAACACCTCACCAGAGAGGCGTCCAGGAAGCATCCTGACCAGATGCCCGAGCCTCAACTGGCTCCTCTCGATGTGGAGGAGCAGCGGCTCTACTCTGAGTCCCTCCTGGATCACCGAGCTTCTCACCCTATCTCTAATGGAGAGCCCAGCCACCCTACGGAGGAAACCCATTTCAGCCACTTGTATCCGTGATCTCGTTCTTTCTGTCATGACCATAGATGAGGGTGGGAACGCAGATCGACCGGTAAATCGAGAGCTTCGCGTTTTGACTCAGCTCTCTCTTCACCACGACGGACCGGTACAGATCCCGCTTCACAGCAGACGCTGCGCCAATCCGCCTGTCGACCTCCCGATACTTGAACTCCTCCACTTGGGGCAGGACATTTTGTAGGACATTTTGTGTCAGATATGAAGGTGTCAGTGAAAATGATAAGTTGCACAAATGTTCCTTTGGCAGCAAATTTAATCATCTCTGTGTAATGAGCAGCGCTGACACCATGTATGGCTTCTTAATAGAGATTGATACATTTAATCAAACGCTCCCTTGGCCTTTGTCATACCAAGAATTTCTTTCCTCTTGCCATAACAGTACTGTCTTAATGACGGCGAAATGGCGAGAGCAACGGGGATGAAATCAGTTCAGTCTATCAAGAGCACATTAAAGTAAGTGCTTACTGATTAACCGGCTCGTCACATATAAGTCACACATGTTCTGTAAACCAACACTGAGCCATATGAAAGTATGATTACAGTCTAATGAGGAGAGCCATTTAAAGTGGTTGGGGGTGCAGATTCCTCGTCCATTTGTCTGCACGTGGATGTTTGTGCTTTCACGGCAGCAGTGACAAATGTGCTGCAGAAACATCAAGAATCGGAGAGTTTTCCAACCTGCTCTCCAGTTCAACAAAGCAGGTTTCTCATCTTAAAGTCAATTTCCATATGTCATAAGTCATGCAGCGCGGAAAGAGCGATCCGTGCTGCCGCCGCGAGATGTAGCTCCTTCGGTTCCTCGTCCACCGACCGCGTCCGATTGAAGCGTCATTAAAGCAAATATGGTTAACTTGGAAATGCTTGTGTGTTCATAGGAATAACAACAGTTGTGTAGCTGTCATGTTTGCTTAGAAACAAAAAAAAAAAAACTGACGCTAGTTTTGTTATGCAGGGACGGATTCACTGACACAAAAAGGCTTCAGCGTAACTGTTTGCATCTGTCTTTTTACCGAGCCTAGGTAACTTAACTCACACTGTTGGGTCATGGAAACCAGCTGGAGTACCCAGAAAAAACACACGCAGGTATGTGGGAACCTCCAACACGAAGGCAAAAGTGATCCGACATTCGCTCTCAGAAGTTGGCGAATCTTTCATTCTGGACTCATTTTCCAGCCAGCTAGTCAACATGCAGTGTTCGAATCAATCCTGCAGCCTCCTACCTGTGTGAGCGTGGTCAAATGAGATTGTAGAGGTGTGAGGAGATTTTTGCAACTCAACACGTTTCTCATCTGCCTCGAAAAGTCCAATCAGGAAACCGTTGCCATGTAACTTTGTCTGGCTGAATACGTCTGGAATACGACTGAGCGCTTTTACATCCTCTCATTTTGAAGATACAAACAAGCACGGCATGAGTTTCCTGGCTAGGGTTCGTCACTCGGTCACAAAAATATTAAACATTACCACCATTTTAAAATAGTGTGTGTTGCAGGATTATGAGTATATTCATTACGCTGAACAGTTTCTGTACAAATAAATAAATTAATTCAAAAAAGCTCAACGGTGAGATCTACAAAATCGTTTTTTGATTTGTGAAAACCACAAAAAAAGGGGTTTTCAATGATGCGTTGCATAAATGCAGCATTATGTAAAGCATTCAAACCTACAGCGAGATGCTCTTCACTGTTCAGAGATCCTTTAAAACACAATTTGCAATTTATGAAACTTTACGCTGCCTGCAAGAACTTTCAGTTTTTCCCCCTCCGTCTGGAAACTGAATGTGCAAATGAGCTCAAACAACAAGCAAAGAAAGATGAATTTGATTTAATCTGCACTTTGCTGAAGCATGTCTGCCATTGTTTTCCATTGTGTCCAAACCTTCATTAAGGCTTCCTTTAAACTCTCAATAGTTCTCCAGACCAGATAACAGCTTTCACACTGAGTCAATCTTAGGCTCAGATGAATAATGGGGCTTTGATAGTGGAGCGCACAGAAGAGATGGTGCGGGAATTACCTGAGATGGCAGGTAGGTATGAAGGATGAGTGCCGGTGAAGAGAAGACAGATGAGAGAGAAACTGGACCGTCGACCCAGTCAGACAGAAAAAGGTTGGGCTGGGCGGATGATGTAAACCCCAAAGCTCAGCACGCTGATCCTGAGACGTCTCCTTCTAAGTCCTGATATCTTTTGTATAACTTAAAGTGACTTTACCAGATTTATGTCTCCGTCTTCTCGTGTTTTGTTGGCCTTATAGCGATTTCAACTCTGACCCTCATTTCCCCGCACTTTTTAAAAAAAAAAAAAAAAATTTATTTATTTATTTATTTATTTATTTATTTATTTTGTCAAAGGCATATGTGATCCCCGCTATCAGGAGCGCCGGAGACCCTCCTCGTAAAAACAGTCCAGCTGTTTCCTCTCCTGCGCCCGTCCCGGTTCAAGCCGAGGTGCGTCAAAGTGGACATGACGTGGCTTTGTTCGGAAAGTGGGGCAAAAAACTCAAGTTACAGCAGAGGCTCCCCGGAGGACAGGGCAGACAGGACACCTACTTTCATATTTATACCCTGCGCATTTTGAGTGCACAGTATATCTTACGCACAACGCCGTGGCTTACAGACTCTACATTCGTTCCTTATTGCACTGGAGGACGGTAAACTGAATGAAGGGGCAAAGCCCCCTTCCTGTTGCGCGTAAAGATTATATTACAGGTGAACAGACGCGCTGTTAGTCCTGATGCTGAAAGTAAAGGAGGAATGGGCTCTTGAGTATAGAAGCATTCTGCTTGATCACATCGGTGCAAGTCTCCGCTGAGCGATCGCAGTACAAAGACTTGGACTTTGACTCCTGAGATTCACACTGGGGAAACGTATCCAGAAGTGCATTGCGGCGTTCAGAGTGCAGTTGGCTTCCTTCATCTGTCCAGTATATATCTTCCTCCTGTCACGGACAGTGCGGTGGGAATCTTCTCTGGAAGAGTTTTACGGGGGTCCAGAAAAGTCAGCCCAGTTTCCTTCTTTACCGGCGAGAATCCCATCTACGTGAGAAATGATTCCCACCCGCAAACATGCCAGAGAGGGAAATATTAAGGTCAGACAAATGAGTAAATGACAACAAACTGTAAGCAAATTACATTTGTTCAGACTAAATTTGTTCATTCGTTAGATTTACTGGCTGCTTTGTTACTGGACGTATAGTCCTGTCAAGTTCATTTATTTTAGTTGTTTGGACTCTTTGGTCTAATTAGTGTTTTTGTTTTGATCATTTATTACTTATTTTCATATATCTTGTCATTTTAGTTTATTCCTGGTGTGTTCATCTATTCCCATTGTTTGTGCTTTGGACTTGTTTCTTTAGACAAGTGTTTCCTTTTGTTCATTGTTTAGATTATGTTCAAGTTTTCCTTTCATTCTCTCCGTTTCTCCTCCTCAGTATTCAGCTCCTCTTCCCGCCTGCATCTCATTTCCCCGTCGACCGCCGCCTCCTTCCTTTCCCCAGCTGCAGCTACTCACCTTTGATTAGCTCCTCTTGCCTCTTTGTCATTTCGAGCGCCTCACTTCATTCCTCTCTCTTCCTTTTGTGACGATCCGTTTGTCTTGTCCGGATAAAAACTCACCAAACAGGTCATCCACTAAGCAGCCGATGTTTTCAAGTCTTTATTTTTGCTAATAATGATGATTTCTCACTTACGTCTACTGAAAATATGACATTTAGAAATAGAGTGTTACAATAAAAAACACATATATATGTATATATATATGAAAAGATTAACATTGCAATCACAAAAGACTCAGCTGAACTTCAAACAACTCACTTGGTGTTTTTTTTAGCAAAGTCCTGCAGTAAATTTAACTGGATATTTGAGCTCTTCCTATCAGAAACCGCATATCCCATTAAAAATAATTGTTTTCCTGCCTCAGTACTATTCTCTGTAGGACTCAGGTCAGGTCTCTGGGGCCTACTGGTTCATTTGTTTCAATGAGCGAGCTTGACGTCGACCACTAGCTGCTGGCTAACCATAGAAGCTTCTCTCCAGCGACTGAACTCTGCCGTGACCAAAGCGCGTGTAAAGACACCTCGCACTGACTCACACGTTGCTGTCCTGCGGGAACGGAGGTGTTCTTGAAAAAAGAGCCACAATAGACGACATGTCACCATAATCCCAGTTACAACAGCGCCGAGAATAGAAGCCGAGTGGATACTGGAGATGGGGATGAACAAAGCACGCTCAATAGGAGCACTGATGTATGTTCGGGCTCAAAATGGCTTTGATATCCTGATTGCTATCCCTTGCAGTCCAACGTAATGGTCCTGGTGCGCCGGTCGCCTTAGGGAGCATCCAGATTTCCTCGTGGTTCGACGCCAGGCATCAGAGGCCGAGCTGTTGACTCGCAGAGGAAAGCAATTGGCTCTCAGGTTCTGCCTGTTGGTACACAAGGATGAATGAGAGCGTGACAGCTGTTGCCGTTCGAATGAAAGGCTGGCGCTTGTTGAACAACACAAAGAGCATGCATGTCCAACAAGTGATATGTATGTCACAGCCGGCAGGCTTGGCTGATTGTAGGGTTAAAAATTCTCCTGACCCCTTTGGGCCTTTAACAAATGATTCTCACAGCGCTAAGGCAGCAGCCATATCCGATGTGCTGCTCTGTCCATGTGAGACACATGTGCTACAACTTAAGTCTGAGAAATAAATCATCTTGTATAAGGAAAAGAAGGAGGATTTTAAGTTAACCCCTCGATGCCTCGTGCTCACATGGGAACTTCCTTGGCTTGAGGATAAATAACATCCAGAGAGACTCTTTTACAGTTGAGGATTTACTCCGCTTGAATTCCAGTCTCTGAATGGTAACAGGATCGTCCCTTCTGCAGGGTGTGAGGGAGTGTGAATGTCAGATGACATCAGTGCAAAAGGGTGGCAGCGTGGTCCGCGGGGACGTGCGGTGTAACACCATGCTACCTGCCACACCCCCGGTGCCAAAACATCCACCCAGGTGGGACTCCCTTCTGCTCAGCGGGGAAGTGAATCGAGTCTCAAGATTAGCAGATTAGTGGTGTTTGTTCCTGGGTTTATAAATGGAAAAAAGAAAATCACACGAAGAAAGAGAGAGAGGAATGTCATACTGGTAGGTTGAAATTCACCGAGGTTCTGTTGGACCAAAGCGGCAGCAATCTGCTAGAAACAGTGTGGCGAGTGAAAACGCAGCCAATTTTAAATCAAGTTGATTCAAATTTGGCTCGTCGTATTATCGTCTCTCGCTCAGACCTTCCTCTTCTGACTTATCAATCAGTCACATTTTATTTGAATAGTACATTTCAGCAGCAAGGCATTTCAAAGAGCTTTACATCATAACAAACACAAAAACACAAAGTCGTGCAACATAGAGTCAACAATCAAAACATGACATTAAGTCAAGTGCCATTGCTAAATTTGTAATTGATTACGTTTCAAATACAAATCTAAACGTAGGTTTTCAGTCGAGATTTAAAGGGAGTCAGTGTTTCAGCAGTTTTGCAGTTTTCTGGAAGTTTGTTTCAGATTTGTGGAGCGTAGAAGCTGAATGCTGCTTCTCCTCGTTTGGGTTCTGGGGATGCAGAGCAGAACCAGAACCAGGTGGTGTCTAGCATCTGGAAACCACCCAATGATGATTTGGTTTGATTGACTAAATGAAGGTGGGCAGATCGATCCCGAATGTCAATATATCGATACCAAAACGATCCAAGGGACGTCAATACATTTGCTGAGCGAAGTGACTCTCAGTGATCATTTTCCATCTGTTGCTGTGACTCCAACTGTCCCATCAGCCTCAGCACTCAGCGGCCCGTCACCACTGAGCCACGGCGTTTAAGAGCTGTCAAAGTGTGCAGATGGAGCTTGGTGTGCAACGCCGCCATCAGCGTCTCGGCGTGTATCTGACGCTGCATGAGACAGCTACATGATTTACAAAGGAGAGCCATGACTTCAGCTGTCTGATGCGTTCGTGAGCAAGGGCCCAAAAAGGAAGGAAAGGAATGCAGGAAAACGGCAGAGGAGACAGCGGAGCAGCTGAAAATGAAGGGAACATAAAAGGGATGTCCAGAATGAAAACCCACGACATGAAGGAAGGGAGGAAGAACAGAAAGAGAGCAGCTTCGTGTTCTGCAGAACATGAAAAACGCACATATATCCAGCATCACATCACTGCAGGGAGGGTTTGAAAGGTAATCCTGCATAACAGACGCAAAGAGGCAGATGTAGAAAGCTGCTGCATCGCTTTGCTACAGGCTTTAAACGTCTTGTTTGATCAGTTCTTTCACAATATCTATGACTGTGGCACCAAAGCACCCGGCATTGCGTAAACAAAGCAAATATGTCACCTTGAACTCACAACAAACCCAGAATGGCACCTGGACCGCATATGGCCATTCCTCTTCCCCTTGAGCCAAACCTTAATCTGTATGAGGCTTACAGTTTATACCCGGAGCTTATTAACATCATAAAACAATATGCATACCTTTCGTCATTCAACATTTATAGCCCGGCTGATTTAACTAATGGTTTTCCCAGCTTGCGGCTGGGTCTAAATACTGCAATACAAGTGTATTTATAGCCACAGTGGCTTCCGGTAGCTTCGCGTCGTGGCCAGGACGGTGGTTATGAGTGTTGCATTGTAGAGCCCAGCTCTGCCATTGGGAGCCAGAGGGCAGGCGGGTGGACAGGACGACATGGCCGAAAGCATTACAGCATGAAGATAAGTGCTCAAAACAGAAGCTGTGAAATTCGATCAAATTTTGGAGAAAAAGTACAGTTTTTATTTGGCTCGTTCGTGGCCATGACAAGTCAAGTGAGAGTCCAAAGTCCTCCCCAGATTTTTTTATTTTTTTTTTATAAGTGGTGACGATAGGAGGAGGTTTGTTTGAAGAAGTCCTGCTGCTCAGACTAACAGCTCGAGGCATCTCCAGTCAGGAATTCACTCTTGCCCCTGCGAGCGCAGCAGGCTGAGGTTTCACACAGCGGCAGCTGCGGAGAAACATATTATTATTATTATTATTGTAGACGCAGCGCTCTCGGCCTCCGTGTTCCAGATCGGCCTGTGCAACAGGTCAGGGGTTCCAAACACACTGTTCGAGTAAAAACATTCTTTATCAGATCATTTAGCGGTATCAGTCGGAACCCAGTTTATTTCAGCACTTCCTTAAATATTGTTTTATGTGCTATTGGAGATTGGAGCTCCATATAGGTCCTCGTCGAAGCATCCAGTCTTCTTAAACTCGCTCACATCTTGTCTCAATTCGAACTTACATCATATTTTGCTGCAGAAGAAAGTCGTCGTTATGCAGAGAAGGCATCAGGGGTCTTGTCAGCAGCTCGCCACAAGCAATAAAACTATTTCAAAGGTGCTGATCCTCCCTGCACTGACACTTCGTCACAATCACAGGACTCATGAAACATGCGGTGGAAACTTTCCCTGTACATCAGTCTTCGAATAACATCCACAGTGTGAGACACGGTAGAGGACGAATGATGCTGGGGGATGCTTTTAGGAGCTGGTCAGAGTTGGTATGGGAGAATTTTATAAGAAAATCTATTTGTCTGCTCAAAGCAACTGGAAAAAGGGTCCAGTCCAAACCTAAACCCAAACTTAAGCCCTGTGAGTCAAATCCAGCCCACCAGAGCTTCATTGTTATGGTTATGTGTCTAAATATTATTTGATCCATCAAATCGCAGTGGTTTTATCTCTACAACTTATATCAATGCCAATTGTTAATAGGTAGTTCTATCAATACATTCTCCCACAACCACATTAAAGACATTCTAGATCTAGAAAGGCAGGCTCTGCAAAGTAGAAGTTGCAAGACGATTGAAAACGTCACCACGCTCCTCAGATTTGTGTTTGAAAACAGATTGGATGACATTTGTCTTCACTTTCCTTCCTACCCTCCTTATCCATGACATACATGGAGCTTTAGGGTTGGTAATGTGACCAAAAGGTGGAAATGTTTTTCCAGGCGCTTCTTCACGCTGTGCTCAGTTCAGCAGGTGAAACACATTGAAAACATCCTAAATCTGTCACTTTTTAAATGTGTTGCTCTGAGTCCACATGCTGCGGTTCTGGCAGCTCTCGCCGAGGTTTTCGCACAAATTTGTAGAATAAATTCGTCAGAAAGAAAACAGATAAAATACTAAGAATGATGCAAACATCCTAGCGGCATGTTGGCTCCGTTCTTGTCAGAGGAGGAAATGGGAAAGCTAACAATGCTAACTTTCCTTAGCATTGGAGAAGCGGGTTGCTGGCATGCCCAGGCTGGTCACAAACTGGATTAGAAACATTTTATTTGTTCCTTTTTTTTTTTTTCTTTTTTTTTTTTGAAGAAAACTACCAAGAGCTATGATTATTCATAATTAATAAATAATTGCCATAAGCAACACGATTAAGACAGAATGTATTTATCAGTATTACTGTGCAGCATTGGAATTATGTTTTTGTATTTGTTTTGAATTATTTTTTACATTTTTGTTTGTAGTTTTCATATTGGGATCACGATGCATTTAAAACTGTGGGGAGTTTTTTTTCTAGAAAATTTAGAAGTTTCTTTGGTGGAAATGTATTCTGGTTTTTTGTTTTTTTTTATCTATCATGTTATACTCTGACCCTTTCTGTAACCCATACAGCTGATAATAAAACCATACAGTGTGTGTGTGTGTGTGTGTGTGCGTGTGCGTGTGCGTGTGCGTGTGTGTGTGGCCTGGCTCACTTTCACACCCCACCCGGCCGTCGCTGCTTGCTGAGCCAGGAAGGTCGACCATGAACTAATAACATCACTCGCCCGCATGCAGCCATATACACACAAACTCATCCCAGGTGGGTGACAGCTGCTGCTGATGAACCGCTTTTAAAATACCAGCGTCGACACGCAGAGAAAAGCAAAAATTCAAATTAACGAACGCCCCTCCAATCTCCTGTTTTGATTTCGTGTGGCCCGTTCACAGCTGGAACGCTCGCTTCCTGTGAGATTTCAGTCAGAAACTATTAAAATTCCTTTCCAGTTTCAAAATTAGTATTTTTAATATTATGAGATGCAGGCCTGCGGCACCCCCCGCTCCTCTGTCTGCTTAGTGCAACACCAGGCATGAGGTCAGTGTCTTAAATATTACAAACAAGAGGGATGGAAGCAGCAGAAGATGCAGGAGGCTGAATTAATGGATTTTCAGCTGAACCCTGACAAAAGTGAGAGTTTCCAGCGTGGGAAAACCCAGCGTGCCTCGCAATAAAACACTGTAATGAGATCTGCGAAGGACAGAGGAGTGTGAAGGGGCTGTCCGCGCCGCAGGCCGCCTTGACGGGCTGTTGGAAAGACGAGAACGGGTCGGCACCGCAGGTCCACAAGTGCAAAGCATGTGTGGGGAGGAAAGAGTGCATGAGTGTGTTCACAGACAGCTAGTGTGCGACGGCGAGGAGCTTCCTTCATTTTTAATTAAAACAGCATTGACCACCTTTCAAGTTACAGGTGGGAGAACAGCGCAGCTATTTATTTTTATTTTTTTTCACATTCCATGGCGGCGTAAACGCCAATAAAGCGACCCTCCAGGTTTGATCTGGAACATGCACCCGAGCGGACGCGCAAGGGCAAACAACACACACACAGAAAAACCCGTCAGATTATAGAGAGTTATTGACTCGCAGAATCCACCGGGTAACAAAGGCAGGGACTGAGAACCGAGTCAGAGGTGACTAGACGACGGACAGAGCTGAACAAAGAGAAGCTCCGAAAGATAACTGGTCACAAAAGATTTACCTTCCAGCAGGACAACAGCCCTGAACATTCAGCGAGAGCTACGATGAGCATTCATGTGTTAGAATGGTACTTTTATTTTATGATAGCATAATGGACTGAGTACGTAAAATCCCTCTCATCAGATTCCCTTCGTGCTATTTCCCTCCTGGATTTTGTCGAGGGAAGTGGTCGTTCGTCTTATAGTTGATGAAAACAGTTTGTTTTTTATAGCCACTGATTTTGAATGCTGTGTTTAAGTGTTACGTGTGTATTGGTTTCTTTATGTTTTGCTCACCTTTTAGTCTTACTGGCACTTTACACGTTTTTGATGCAGAAGTTTTGTGCATTTAACCTCCGTTGGTTGAAGCAGTGGGACTTCGTGCCACGCCCTCTGGTGAAATACGACGTGTTGTCGTTGTTGTTGTTTTTATTGTGTCTCGCTGCAAAAGCAATTCAAGATCTGAACTGTGAAGATTCTAAACTTTGTCTTGTGACTGGTGGTACGCTTCGTACGACTGTTGACGCACGTTTGATTCCATAAACTGAAAGTATGGCTTTGTGGTTGCAGCGAGAAGAATGCCCGAGTTCAAATGGTGTGAATACTTTTGGAAGGCCCTGGATGTATGTTTGTATATGGATTCACCCACAGAGGGAACACCAGAGTTCCTCTAACGGGATCGCGGCTCCATCCCAGAGGCTGTTTACTTGGTCTTGGCCAGAGCCACATAAACACACACCGACTCACAAGGACATTAAAGCCTGCAGCTCGGCGATATTAAGAGGTCATGCAAGTGACAGCTGACGCAGGGTACGAAACGAGGCTGTTGCTACAGCACAAACACAGGGATCAAACACAAAGCAGGCGTTGCTGTCTAAGTCTGGAGAATGCTGCAGAAAGGCTGCGAAGCTCGTAATAAGCTGCTGCTACAACAAATGGCTTTCTAAACAGGATCTGTAGTGTAACACGTATGGCATGCTGTAAAACCTCCAGTTAGTATGCAACTCTATTTGCTCTTTGGCATGAAAGGGAGCGGCAGGGCGAGATGAAGCCGCCTAGATGGCTATCGGCTTGTTTGTTATAGCATTGTGTCTGCGTGCACTTCAACATCGGGAAGCACTTGGACTCTGATCTGTCGGAGTTCAAACGTGTCGTATTTGTAGAAGTCTGTTCCCAATCCGCGACGTGCAAAAACTTTAAACACGTCCCGCGCGACTCCATCTCCTGCAAAATGCGCTTGCCGTTCATGCCGCTGCCACGACGCAGACGGGTCAGAAAAGTTCTGCTGCCGAGCGCAGAGCCGGGCTCGCTGATGGCACCGCTCGCTGGTGTTTCGTCCACCATTCCCTCCCGACAATGTACAGATGGTTTTCATATATCAGGGCTTCGTTCACTCAGAAAACAATGAAACACCTTACTTTGAAACCGAATCCAAGTAGGGTGTGTTCTGCATCACTGTTCTAGACTTATAAATCACGTTTATTGACTGCGTTGTATTGTGGTCCGCAGTCGCAAATGCATATCACATATACAGATTTATTAGACATTATTGTAAAGAAACTACGTCAAAGTTTAGAAAAGGCATGTTAAAAAAGTCATCTGTTGTTTCCACAGCGACGGCAGGCAAGAAAATTCACAGGCTGACTGAACAGCAGCAATAGAGATTACCTGTAAAAACGTAGAAGGTGTAGTAATTTACCGTTTTGGCCTTTTCTTCTTCAGGCAAGAGGAAAAGGCAGTGGCAATGATCTTAAACAATTAATGCCAAATGTTGTGGGAACCTTTAAGAGCAAACTCCTCACAGTCGTAAACCCATCATTTCACAGTAAGAGAGATCGTTCACATGTGGAGAAACTTTTAAAGACAGTTGCCAATCTGCTCAGCAGGAAATACTTTATCAGTTCAAACAGCTCTGACAAAACAAATAGCTCCAACTCAGACCCTCTAAACCGTCCTCGGAGAATGTTGAATATCACAGCTGATGACAGTGCAGAAACTTAAAAACAAAAAAAAAAGGCAAGCATGGTCTGCTCAGAGGAGTTGGCTGGACAAGGTATATGTTCTTCTAAAAAGAATGTGTCAACAAAAGTTCGATTTGAAACACTTGAAGAAACCAACAAAAGCATCTGGATCGAGAAATTTGGACGGAGAAGACTGAGACGTTTCGCCATAACGCACAGTTCCACGTTTGGTCACAACCAATCAGGCTCCCATGCCAAAAAACACGTTGGTGGGGCGATAATGAAGACGTGGGCTTGTTTTGAAGCCACTAGTCCTGGACACCTTGCAGTCACTGAGTCGTTACTTTACATCCACCATTTTGTGTCTTTGTCAATTTGATCATCAAACCCGTGACTTTTTTGAGAGTAAAGTACCGTATCTTCCGGACTATAAGTTGCAGTTTTTTTCACAGTTTGGCCGGGGGTGCAACTTATACTGCCGAGCGACTTATAGTCCGGAAAATACGGTAGTTTGAACATTTAGTAGACATTTTGACAAATTAAAAGAATTTTACACCTCAGAGAACGTGCTAATATACCGATGTTAAAGGGAGTAGCGTGTAATGCAAGGAGTTCAGACAAAGACGATGTGATATTTGAACATGTTCGCTGATCTCCACAAGGTGTCAAAATACCAAAGTTCATAGGCGTGGGAACCTGGGGCACGGTGGGGACGTGTCGCCCCTAATGTTGGAGACAGTCCCACCCAATAATTTCACCGCAGTTGCAAAGAATTTTGAAATCTTTCAAAATTTCACTAAAGTCCCTCCCTTGTCACTAGCAGCCTCAAATAATGGGGCCTGCAGCCTTTCTGCTAATAAGATCAATCTAACCACATGCTATGCAATAACCAATATAGACGTATTGCATATCCATGTAACGGGAAAAAGCTCATCGAATTGATAATATCATCTCCCTCAACGACGCTAATCAGCTTTACGAAAGAAACTCGAAGCTAATTAGATGCTGACGACTCACAGCAACGACACCATCTTGAATATGAAGACCTGGAAAACATTTCAAACTTAAAACGTTAAGCATTAATCATGCTTGATTAATAGCAGTGGTGAAAGGTATGGAATGGGCAGACCCAAAGCCAGCTCAAACCCATTAGCAAATGGATGACTGAAAAAATTAAAAAAAAAGAAGAAGAAGCAGAACAATCAAAGCTGAGAACTGCATGGATTTTATGGTGGAAACTCAGCTGGGTACGAACAAATGCAGCTTACTGTCCCCAAAGGTCTACTACAAGAGTAACTATTTTAAAAATAAATGTCAGGAGAATCATAAAACTAGATGAGGATCTGCTTCTTTTTTTTTTTTCCTTTTTTTTTTTTAAACCATAATTGACACCGTTTTTTTCATAAGGCAGAGATGTCTGATCTGTAAACAGAGGCAATTGTTTTCAGCCTCTCATTATAGGAGCATAACTATTCCTCACAAACAAAGACCCTCAGAGTGTCAAAGCTTATAAAACACCAAATTCCTTTTCAACACTGTCATCCACTGGCAGTGCATTTTATAGATTTTTCCTGCTCCAGATTCGCAGAGCCAATCCCTGTCTACTCCATTACACTTCCAATGTGCTCCCTTGCATTCGCCGCTTTTATTGTGAGAAAAACGTTGACCTCGTCGGCCTGCAGGTTGGTAATGTGTTCAAATACCGCAAAGTCAATTAGAGCAAACGGTTTGCTCACGTGCCACTGAAAATGTCAGGATTTCTGGCCGTCAGCGTGAAGCTGGAAAATGACCGATGGCCGGCTGCAAAAGGTGGAATAAAAATATATCGAAGCGTAATGATCTGGAGATTAATTCAGCCTTCTGCTTTTAGTCTCTTGGGGCAGAGAAAACTGGCTTATTACTGATCTGTAAAGTTAATATGACAAGTTTTGGCCAGGAGTATGCCCAATATTCTTCTTAATTTGGTTTTGGTTTCTACGGACTTCACTGGAAAGTATTCGGCTGTCTCGCTCCGGTATGCTGCATGGCAGCATTTTAACCTCTGCGGTTACACAGTTAGGAAACTGACCAAGGTCAACACAAGAAAACCACAGGAACCACCAGGTGTTCAATGCTTTAAAATCCAGTTTGAGGTGGGAACAGGCTCGGCTCAGACTAGCTGGGTCACACTTCCCCCGGTTGAACCTGCTAGAAACATTTACCAGCTTTCCGACGTGCTCAAATTGACAGCAAAAACGCAACGCAACGTAATTCTTTAATTTTTCGAAAGAGAGAGAGAAACAAAGTATTTCTGGCTTTAAGGTTCAAACGTTTCCTTGGATGTTAGCTTTGTGTTGATGGTAACTTGGGTCGTGACTTTAAATTTTTGCGAACAATGAATGTTTCAGGGACAGTTTAAATATTTAAAGAACACGGCTCTAAGTTTAGCCCTGCTTTGTTCCAAATTGTGATCTTTAGAGAAAATGTGTTTAACTTAAGAAAAGAAAAAAAAAAAAACAACGTCCTTTTGAACCAGTTTAGAAAACTGGTTTACAAAATAAAATGATTAAATCTAAACACAATATAAATGTTCAGCTTAAAATCTTTTTTTTTTTTTTTTTTTAATCAGTTGCAAAACTTTCAGCCATAACTGTTGCTAGTATAAAGACAACTTTATTTTCTTTATACCAATAAACATTTGGCAAAAAATGTTACGCCAATAAAAATTGTTTCTGTAAAAAAATAATAAAATATGTCACCACCCTATTACCGTGACAACATGTTTTATTAATTCATTTTAACCACGCTCCGTTCCTCCGTAGCGCGTCTGCTTTGTAATATCCTCTCTCTGAAGCTGCTCTCCATCTTTTTCCTGCTTTAGCTCCTGCTGAAGCTCTGTCCTCGTGTCTGGCGCGGCGTTCTGCAGGAAAAAGAAGAGGCATGTGACCTGCAGCAGTGTCTGAAATAGACCAGGTATGCCTTTGTTTGACCAAAGAAAGAGTCGCGAGTAACAAAGAGCACTTGTAGCCGTTTTCTGGAAAGTCTTGAAATGTGCACTTGTTGAAGTTTCTCTTTTAGAATCGTGATTTTTCCATCCTGGTTGTTCGATCAAAGCCTGAATTGGCCTCACTTTCATGTTTGCTTCTTTTGACAACTGCAGCTTCGCTGAGGAGGAAACGTATCTCAAAGTGGAAAAATGGACTCAGTTCAGTCACAATGGAGGGTTATGACACGTGATCAACCTGACCACGACGAGTCAAAGCAAGTTTCATGTGGACGTTTGGGTTGACCAAAAATACAAAAGTTGTTTAAAATGTCATTGAAAAATGAAAACCAATTTGATCCTGCAGAAATAAGCAGGAGGAGAAAACGGTTGGATGTTGAATGAGGAAGGAGCTGAAATATCAAACTTTACCTGATCTACAAAGATCCCAATTAAGAATCGGGAAGTTTTGCGAAGAAAAACGAACAGCAAGCGCGGTAAGTGGGTGTGTTGCACGCAATCTATAAAGATTGACTGCACACTCGATGAGAGCCACAGATTTGAGAGAGGACTCTGCATGAGTCTCTGGCTGTCGTCATGGAGAGTGTCAGCAAGCAGAGCGGCCGTAAAAGAAAAATGCAGTGGAAAGCCAATATGCTGGAGGTGTAATAGTGATGGTAATGTTATCATTAACAATAAGAAGAATACAATTCATTTAAGTTAATGTACAACGTACTGTCACACAGCAGTAGAAACATTTAACGATCCGTCAAAATAAACATCAAGATGTGCCTTGCTGGAGGAAATTTCTCTTCTGTCTTTTTTTACTATTTTTATTTCGTATTTCTTTGAGCACAGACACAGGTCAAAAGTGTTAAAATATAGACACAAAAACAGATCTAGCAATCTGGTGCAGGGCTGGTAAATCACATCCACAAACTCATTACATTTGCATATCCTCCTCCCGGTATTTTGCGCTTCCTGATGACCAGCAGATGTTTTGCATTTTCATGAAGGGAGACGCGCTAAACTGAGTGCACCTGCGATTCTCCTCATTTTGTCACACGATCCTCGTTGTACGTTGTTGGTGGATCAGGTTTGAGCATCAGACCAAGTTTTAATTCGCGGAAGCCTTTAGTAGATCGCACACTTTTAGTTTTAAATGTCTTAATCAGCCATAGCAACCCTTGTTGTTATGGCTTTATTAATTTGAGATCAACAGTTCACCAAGTTGTTTCTTGATTAAAGACATTGCTGTTGCGGAAGATTTCACGGTCTTGGACAGAAACGTGAGCTCACTCCTTTGGATGAGGAACAACCCCACACATGGATCACATCAGGAGCATCGCTGTTGGCACAACTCGGGGCTGATGGGATCCCTCACCTTTTCTGTTCTGGACAGGACATTTTCCAGATGGCCCAAACAACGAGAGGGAGGATTCAACCAACAAAACACAATCACTTCTATCTAATCCTTCTACTTCCTGTAGAATGTCGACCTTTCCTTGATGTTTGTCTTGGACAGAAGTGACTTTTTTTTTTGGGTTGTTGTGTGTTGTTCAAAAGTCTTCACCTCAATCAAAACACTCTGACCTCGTTCTTATGGTGTGGATCTGTGATCATAGGTGAGGGGTGGAACATAACTGGTAGAAAAAGCCTTTACCCTGTAGTCCAAAAGACTTTTTATACTCCAAACGCAGCCACAGTATGTCCAAAAGACAAACATGAGCGCCATCATTTGCATGTTGAGAGCCTAGAGGCTGATGATCTGCCCACTCAGCTCCCGTATCACTGTTGAAACTTTGAGTTTTATGTTAGATCTACATGAATTAAATGACAGAAACTAATTTTCTCACTGCATCTCTGATTCATTTTGTCCAGCTGCAGACTGTCAGACTCTGTCCAATCAGAGTCAGGTATTGTGTAGTCTGTGTTTTTAATCAGTTTTCAGTAAATTAAATCCAAGTCTATGCAACACAAAATGTCACTAAAATCTCTCCGTCCTTCGAAAATCGTTCAGAAAATTATAAAAGTGCATCGAATCCCATCGAATTGTATCGTTTGCCAGATATTGTGATTCATATCGCATCGTGATCAGAATATTGTATATCGTATCGTGAGATTGCTGTATCGCTACACCCCTAATAGATATTATAACGAAATATCTGTCCCATAACTTTCGGTCACAACGAGGTGACAGTTTTAACAAATATGTAGACAACGGCTTCCTGCGCCCGAGGCCTTGATGCGAAACGATGATGGCTGCACACTTCTCTTGTGACTGCAGGCTGAAATTTGACTCAGTCAGCTTTAAAACACATTAAACAGTATGGGCAGAGTGTTCCTGCAGCCTCCACCAGAGCGGTTCCCGTTCAATTGGACGAGGATAAATCAGGCTATTAACAATTATGCAGCGTGCCCAGCACCGAAAATAAACCCTCAGCTGACAGATTTTAACCAGAAAAACAGGCAGCGTTTAGTGGGTACATGTTGAATTAAGACATTCCTTCAGTTAATTCCTGCATGGGGGTCTGAAGGGATCTGGATTACAACGCTGCGCCGCAGAATGGAAACATCTGATGCGCACCACTAATATAGAAAATATTTTAATACGGAACCACAACACTTCAATTTCAAATGAAATATTTGACTGGGGGACCGCTGAAAGGTCCTCCTTTAATGAAACATCTGAAGGTGCAGGATGGAGTTGTGGCCGTCTCCACGGCGATGAGAGACCTGCCTTGTTTTAAAAAAATTTCAGCAGAACCCTGCGGCGTGCCATGTCCTCAAACAAAACCTTGCAAATTCAAAAAAAAAAAACAAAAAAACAAAAACAAAGCAGCAATGAAATCCGAAGTCCAAACAGGCTGTGCAGTGACGCTCGGCAGTCGACTCTGGTTTTACTTTTCCCACCTACCGAGGCAAACAGAGGGCCTGTGGGACATCAAAGAGCGCCGAATGCTCCTCCGGGGCGTCCAGGGGCCAAAACATATCTGAGTTCAGGCAGCGTTTCACCTAAACAAATCACCACCTGATTGTGTCCGTCTTATCATTATCCATTCTGTCAATCACTTCTTGAAAAGGGGAGAGACGGCGAGGAGGTCAGAGTTGCCCTGGAGAAGAGAAGCTATCAGCTCTGAATGCTCTGCAGAGCAAAAAAACAAGGCCTTAAAAAGGCCCCCAGATATGGGCTTGTTGACTTAATTCAGGTCATGGTTTGTATGCCTGCTTCTGGTCAGCACAAGTCAAATATGAGGTGAGCGTATTTTAAAGCTGCGACCTCCATTTCAGTCGTCCACGCACGGCGAAGGAGCGTTCTGATGCTAAGTAAACAGATTTCTGCCCCCGCGGCCTTAACGCGCTCACTGTTACAGACGGTGACACAAGTTGTGATCTTAAGAAGCGTGAGGGGAGACGGCCTGTGTGAAAACATTTGTCCAAGCACTCGGCAAGGCGTGTGGTTCCACCTGCGGTCGGGGGCGGGGGGGTAGGGGAAGAAGCTTCGACTTTTATTTTAGTCTCCTGGTCGCTCCACAGCAGGACAGTGGGAGCATTTAGTGGAAGAGCTGCACTCTTTAGTCGCAGCAGACAACTTTGGATTCCTACCTGGAAGCAGAGTGAACCCTTGTCCCCTCGTAAACCCCGATGAGTTCATCCACTGTTTAGTTTCATCTTGACCTGCAGATCCTTAAAGCTGCAGGATATTTTCAAGACATGTTTTTATATACCGTATTTTCCGGACTATAGAGCCGCATCTACAAAGTTTTTCTTCTTTTTTTATTTTTTTTAATTTTAAACTGGAAACGGACATACGTGAGCCGCAATGGTCCGGTCGCCATGGAGGATGAATTGTGAGGTTCCACCCACCTGTTCCTCGTTCAGACATCGTTTCTTCTCGTCAGGAGCTTCTGACTCCTGTTCTACCGTCGGTCGAGTCATCCCTCTGTCTGCGCCACCAGTCCAACTGCAGCACCACATTATTTCTCGATCCGCATTTGTCCTCCCCGGTTGAGAGCAAATCGAGCGCTTCTTCCAGTCCGCTGCCAGCTCATCGTCGGGTTTTGGGTCGCTACACAAGCACATCTGTCTTTATATCTGTGTGACAGAAGTTTGGGGCTTTTTGCATGGAACCGTGTCTGTGCACTGCAGAAGTGCTGAAGCCTGTGCCAGTGCGAAGTCCCTGAGTGTTTTCTCGACAAACAGAAAACGAATTGACAGTGAAGCCTCTGGAACAAAGAAAAGACAAACAATCTTTGATCAGAAATCATAAACTGTTTGAAGAAGTCTTCATCCTAGCTTCAAAAAATAAAAACTGCAAAACGTATTGTGTAATGAAACGTCTCAGCAGCTGTTTTGCTTTTCAAAAATTGTCTTCTTTCTTATTGGTTTCGCTATATTTTCCTGTCACGGATCATCAGACCCTGACATCTAGCTAAACATTGAAGAAAAGCTGCGGTAACTCCGGCATCGAGACAACTCACAATTTACTCAATTCCTGTTTGAGAGCACAATGAGCGGAGGAGAAACAGCGACTCACAGCTCTGGCAGTTATTAGCCAAAAACCCAAGACCAATCACCCTGACAGGCTGTGTTTAATCAGTTATTAGGTTTGTCAGAAAAATCCATCCCAGCATTATCTGCAAATTAAACCTCTTACTACAGCGCATGGAAAAAAGGACAGAATGGAAATGAAAAACACACAGGGTTTCTCCAAGTAAACACACACACACAAAAGAAATCTAGGAAGAGCAACAGTTCCCTTTCTTTTGGCTCAGCGGTGCTGCAGCCTGCGTGGTCTTTCTGAAAATGGGAAACGTTAAACCAAAGCAAATAAAGCCGGGGAAAGAGAAAGCCCGAGATGTTTTACCCCGCTGTCTGCTCATTTTAGCTCGCCCTCCCTGGGAATGAGCTGAACATTAGGACCAAATGGGAATTTTTGGACCTGTTAAATGTCTACAAGGACACAAAGTGTTTTGATATCTGATGCTCTGTCCTCCCACAAAGAGCCGGCACCGCAGTTTCACGCATCACTGATTGAAGAATTCTGGTTTATTGTCACAAGTAGTGTCTTTTCTTCCCAAGTTGGAAATTGTTAGCAGATTTTCTTCTTCTCTTTTAAAGTCCCAACAAAGACTTAAGAGGCAAAGTACTTCTGTGAGAATAACAGAAAAATTCAAATCAATGCCACAGAAAAAAAAAACAACAAAAAAAACCCGACATGGTCACCATCTGTCGTATGTAACGTCTTTGGGTCTTATTACGCAACTCTCTGCTATCTTTTTGATGTGAGCAGATGAGAAATCAGCGCTGAGAGTTGGTTACTTCAACTCTTCAGAAAGTGGGAAAAAAAATGGATTGTACTTTTTGGGAGATCATATGAACATAAATACTTGGATGATGCAATAGGGACACTTTTAAACTTAGTTTTTAAACATCTAGAGTGTGATAAGACTCGGCTCAGATTACCACACTACGCCACCTGCGTACTGTCGACTCAGCACCAAGTTTGAACACCGGTGTTGCACCATCAAAATAGTTCAGGCTTTGCTGGGATGGAGCAGGTTTGCTTGCAAACGTCTTATATTTGCGTGTCGAGCGGGTAAAAGTCCTCCACATTTGAGTCGTCATCAAAGCAGACAATCGGCAGCAGCGAGTTACCCACTTTCACAGAACATCAAATCAAAGCCTCAATTACTGAAGTTAATCTGCTTCCTGCAATGTTGTGGTTCAGAGGAGGCATGAAAAGCACTAAAGGGAGTCGTGACATGTTGGGCGCTGACAAACAACTGCTTAATGGGACTTGATAATCCCATGCAGCTCCCCTGCTTTGCTTCGCTGGGATCCATTATTCTGAGGACTTTGCCCATGAGCAGCAGGAGACGTTTGGCGGCAGAAGGGGGTACGGAGTCCGACGGAAGTGCTTGCAAATGTAATCCCCGGTAGCTCAGAGCTCTGACCGACTCTAAGAAGATAAGGCTATCTTCAGGCTAACGACAGGTCACAGCAGGTACCTGACCCGTCCTCTCCCCTGCAGTAAAGCCGAGCTCAGAGCCTGCTCCCCTGAGGCTTCAAAGGACAAGTCCACCTAAACGGGGCAACTCCGCTGGAAGTCGCAGGACTGCGAGGGGCAACAAAGTCGCAAAAGCGTGAAGATGGTTGACCGGCAGCCTGTCTGGTCGTCCATCTCTCTGTCAACGTTGCCTCGGCTCGAGAGGTCAAGGGGTTATGTCAGAAGTCGCTCTACCTCCTGATCCCCCCCCAATCACCAGAGGAGGGCAGGGTGCCACTCCGGTCCTGGCAGCGTGTGTCCACACTCTGAACCAAAACGACAGTCGAAGGTCAGAGGTCATTAGCAGGCACCCGGTCACTGTGGCGAGCACAGGGAGTCTTCTGTTCATCCATGTGGAACTGGAAATGAGAGGGCAGCAGGAAAGTAACGGCTAGCTTCTCACCGTGACAAGGGATAATGTAAAAACCAGCCAGTCCGGGGCTCTATGTCAGGTTTTGAGGTTTCATTATTACTCTGTGTTCTTTACTCTCTTTCTCCGATTAGGTCCTGTTTAAGTCATTCTTTAATGTTTAGATTCATTTCCCCGTCCCCAGCGTCCTCTCCCACCTGTTCAATGACTGGCCCGGTTTACGGAGCGCTGAATGAAGGGAGACGAGAATCGACTGGAACAGCTTTAAGAAAGTCAGGCTCCAGTCAGTGTGAAGTGGCCTTCCTGACACGAAGCGTCGGTTTGCGAAGTGCAACATCAGGATTCAGAGACATGAAGACAAACGTGAACATATTTGTTAGAAACCGAGCAGCATCCAGCACTGATAAAACCAGCCTGCCGTTTGTAATAATCAGAACCACATTACAAATAACCGAATTAAGCGAGTTTTCGTTTATCATCATTCGGGTTGAACCGATTACTGTACTTTTGCCCAAAATAGAAATCTACCAAACTAATGTGGAATAATTCCTTGATTTGCCAATTTGAATTTTAGATCACATTGAGTGATAGTCTGTTCGTTTCCTCCGTCCAGATTCAGTTTTCTCAGTATTTAGTGGATATGCTGCAGTGAAATTCAGAGCAGCAGTTTTACAAACAGATTTTACAATCTCTCAACGGTCTTTTTGTTGAACAGTGTAATCCAAGCTGCAATGGTTCCTGGTTCAGAAGGTGCAGTTCAAGTAGAGAAGCACCCAGAGCAAACAAACAAACAACAACAACAAAAACACACATGCCTAGGAAGAACGAGCAGATCTTCTAGCTGGGATTTCACAGTGCTTGCACCAATCTGCATCCCTGTAATCCCGAAGATATGATTAAATACAAATACGCAGTAAAACGGGAGATAATTGTCCACAGCTTCTTGTATCAAAGCAAATAGAGGTTTCTTAATATTGTTCTCGAAATGTCATGTTTTTTTCATTAAAACCGATAAACATCATTTATATATGTCTCACCCGTGTGATAAATTGTAAAGAAGGACTCCGGACAGGAAACAAACAAGATATTATGGGATTTTTTTTTTTTAATAACACATCGCAAAGACGCGGCATAATAAATAAGCACTTTTTATTTTTCAACACTCCAGTGATTGATTCGTATTTATTTTGTCTGTATTGTTTTAATATGTTCAAAATAAATAAAATGAACATTTTTTTTTTTTTTTTTACATTTATATCCGAAACATTAAGAAACAGCGTGTTCTCCACCATGACGGTTTTCCCGTGTGGATTTATGACTAAAAGAAAACTTGAAAGTTGCTCGCACCGTTTGATCTCTGCTTGGTATGTAGCCAGCTTTTCAATTTGCAGCCAAAGAAAGAAATTCTCCATCAACAGTGTGGCAACATGGCAATAACAACATAAAATTATAATGCATTATTGCTCAGAAAAATAAACAGGGAAAAAACACACACACACACACACACACACAGACCATAATTACCCAAATGTTCAGTGGCAGAGGATGCCAGTCAGACTGGAGTCCCTTCAAAGCCCTATTTGCGCTGACAGACTCCTGTATCATTGTACGGGCCCGACTGTCCTCCTGTGGTGTGATTTACAGCCTCTCATTTAGAGCGCACAATCAGGACCTGCGAGGTTGCTCCCGGAGCGCTGAGCGCTTGCGTCTGTGCGCAGCTTCACCCCAAAACTTGAGCGTTAATGGCGCCAGCTCCCCCACAGAGGCGCTGGATGCAGCACAACACAACGCACACAACTTCAGCGATCAGGGGGATCGAGTCGCAGCAGCTCCGGGGGAAAAAAAGTCACACTCGGATTCAGAGGGAGCAAGGGGTTTGCTTATATCTGTGATATTATTTTTTTTTTTAAAGGAGCTGTAAAAAATAAAATAAAATCCCCAAAGTTTACACAAGCTCTGCCACTGTTGCCATCTCATCCTGCTCTCTTTTCTCGCTCTCAACATAAGCAGTGGAGACGAAAGAACTAAAGGAGGATCTGATCCTGCTAATCTGAAGATCTGTTGCAGACAATAGTCAGTGTGATTAGAAAACAGTCTGAGCTGTCATTTAGGAAAAGATTTCAAAGAAAAACTCTCATAAGAAATAGCTGTGAATGGTTGTGTTTTCATTACAAATGTGTGCAAAACTTTGTCAATATTCCACTGACGTTGAGAAAACACAATTTTGCAGTTATGGTGTTTCTATTAAATAAGAAACATAATTTATATGTTTATTTATTTTAAAATCACATTTAAATATGTTTTTTCACGCAATAAGTCATTAACTAGCATGCCGAACTTTGATCCTTCAATTACTTCCTGTCCTCTTCTTTGTGGTTTGCGCCAGTGGCAACATCCGGTTGTTGATCAGGTGATTCCTGCGATGCGGAAAAAAGTGTTTTCATTGCACTTTCGCGAAATGATTTCATTACGGCCAACAAAACCCACCTCTTCCCGGCATCAACATTTCTTCTTTTTTTTTTTTTTTTTCGAAGTAGGCAAAATTATTTTCATGCAGTCAACGG
This sequence comes from Poeciliopsis turrubarensis, assembly GCA_010277015.1. Classification (NCBI taxonomy): domain Eukaryota; kingdom Metazoa; phylum Chordata; class Actinopteri; order Cyprinodontiformes; family Poeciliidae; genus Poeciliopsis; species Poeciliopsis turrubarensis. The sequence goes on along the minus strand of VMRN01000011.1, from coordinate 173,316 downwards.
AACCACAGATAGTGTCGGTACGCACCTGCTGGGTTCAGTTCTATTTCGGATGCTCACCGTTTCAGTGCTTCTCTCTCTCTCTCTCTCTCTCTCTGCAGTGAGTGAAGCCATTTGACCTCATTCTCTGATCACAGCAAGCTAAACAAATCATCCCTAACTAACAGCTGTGGGTGTTCTGGGCCCACAACATCCCCGCAGTGCTTTGCTAATAAGTGACCTAACAGATGGAAATGCGGAGGACGTTTGAGAGCAAATGAGCCGGTTGAAAAAAGGAAACTGCATTAAAAGAAGATAAAGTGCTATTGAGCGTTTTAACTGGAACTGCTCCCACATGTGAAGTTCTTTTAATTATGATGTCATGGAGAGAGAGAGAGAGAGAGAGAGAAACTTGGTAGTGCCTTGAAACAGAGCTAAATGCTTACAGGGTACCAGTGCAATAGATACAGAGAAAGTCCTGGATCCTAATGGGACATTTGTTGATATTAGCTGTGTTTGCTACCTGAAGTAAGTACTTATTTTCACATAATTTAAATTGAAAATATATATATATATTATTGCAAATACTGAGAAGTATATTTTAAAGTAATTTACAGAAGTGTTTACTGTCAACCAAATCGCTGTAGGTACCTGGTAAAAAACAAAAAAACATTACATTACTGTATTTCATCCTAAAGTTACTCTACGAGCAAACAAAGATATTGCATAGAGTTACACTGAAATACTCTCTGGTGGCATGTAGGTACAATTCACTTCATGAAACGTCTCGCCCCTGTAGGAACCCGGCAAGTATCACCGCAGGCACATTTATGACTTTTTCACCCAAACCCGAACATGATTTTGACTTCCAGGATGCTAAATATAACCCAGTGACCGTAACGTCTCTGAATCGCACTCATCTTCCGGGTGTAGTTCGGAAGCAAGGCCGGACGTCGCTACAGAGGAATGCTGTGGGGGGCGGAGGCCATCAGCCCAGCCCTGCTTGACCTCGGCGACTCTGATAGGCCTTCACCCTGTAATCCCACCACAACAGGGAGCAACCGGGACGGCTCTGGCAGCTCGGCCTCTTTAAAGAGAAGAAACTCCCTGCAGGGACGGACTCCAATAAAATGCCTTTGTTCCCCGGGGAGCGCTACATCTTAGGTCCTCATCAATGCCCTGGTTTGGGATTTCAAGAGGAACTAAATACCCCGCGGCTGCGTTTGTCTCATGCTCTGAGTGAAGGGAAGATTAGAGCGTGTAGATTTATTACACGCTCGGAGAGTTCTCACTGAGTTTATTAAGGGAGAGCTGAGTGATAACTTGTTAAAGAGCACAGGCGCAGGATGACAACGAGTTCACTTCCATCCCTCAGATTCGTGATTTTTACAAGTGCTGTGGTTGTGTTGGGAACGGCATTTAATTTAAAGCAGTTATTAGACTTATAAAAAGAGAACCTTTCTGCTTATTCCTCATGTGAAAACAACCATCACACATTTTTAAAGGCTGACAGAAAAGGCTTTGAAAGCCTGAAGTGAATTGTTTTGTCCAATATTGTCAGTCGCGCATCCAAACCTTTGGAGTTGGTGTTGGTCCAACACACACACACACCCACACATTATATTGTTGCCTTTGTTCAAATAAAAACCATAAAGAGTGAAGGCTCTCCCATATATCACTCAAGGCCAAGCAGTCAAGCAGAGACACATTTCTGAGTTTCATTGAATCAGTCAATGGTTGTGTTTGATTGGGTCACTGTAGGTTTATATGAGCCCTGGTGGTTGGATGGTGCGATTGCCCAGCATGTGCCGGGTGCTTATCGCAGCGTGGTTCATGATTGCACAACTTGTGGGGACGTCGGTACCAACATCTGGTCACAGTGACGTCCTTACTTTCCTCAGTCGCACGATACGACCGCTATGTCTCATGCTAGCCCAAAATATTCCCACTATCAAATCTCTGTCTCGCACGATCAAGATGACGTCAACATGAACAGGTACCGCAGCGTTCAAGGGGGTTAGGATCGCACCCGTCAGTGAAGATGTAAAATCCGTGAATTCTTGAGACTCTGTCGAAATACATTTAGAGCTGCATGTTTCAGTAGCTCAAAGACCAAATATATCTTAATACACTCAGTGGAAACTCTCTTAGCAGTACTGAAGAAGCTACTGAATAAGCTAATATCTTTACCCTCCCAGCCAGTCATCCATCCATTATCGTCCACTTAACCCAGGACCACTCGGGTCAGCTCCCAAGGTGTTTCCAGGGCAACCAAGAAACCTCTAGCAAGTCATGAGGCTTCCTCAGGGTCTCTTGGACCACTCCACCAGGAAAGCCAAGGATACGGTTGGCAGAGGCAGGCAGAGTCGATCAAACCAGCGGCCTGACGGTTCGATCTCATGGTGGCAGTTTTAACAATTATGTTAATTATTCCAGCTGCATTTTGGGACGTTTGGTGAATATGTGACTCGTGGTGAATGACTGTGAATGTCTTCACTGAAACAGTAAATCAAGACGGAACGTTTCTCAGCTCAGCGACGTCCACTGCAAAGACCTACGGATGTCCTTTTTGAAACGCCAAACACGAAACGCATTCAGATGGATGAAATGGTGCAGATAACTTGGGATTCTGTCTTACAACCTAACCTTGCTTTAAACGTTCCCCCAACGTTCTCCCCGAGGTTTTGGCTCCTTGGTCTTCGTGCCGCTGTTTGTTTTGTTTTTTTAACAAAACTCGATTGAGAGGCTTTCATATTAAAGTTTTAGAGGATTCTTTTTTTTCTCGTCTCTTGTTTTCCAGTGACACCGAAGCAGCTGGAGTCATGAATAAAGAGCGACTGTTTGCATGCTTGCATTGGCCAGTGTACACACAGTTTCACAAATCAAAGCTGGAACTTGTCCTCTTGCTAGTTTCTGTGCTCAGACGTTTCCCAGTTTGGAGTTTTTTCACATTTCAGTCTTTTAACAATTCAGATGACGGCGCCACGTTCAATCATCTGTTGTTCAAAGTCTAAAATACAGAACTGATCAATTCTGCACCGAACAGAGACCCCTTAAAAAAAAAAAACAGGAATGTTTTTTTAACCGTTTTTGGTCAAATACAAAACAAAAAAAATCAGGAAAAATAAAAATCCTCCGGACTGAATTATTCTGCACTAATTAGAGGGGCTTTCAGACGACGCAGGTTGGGATTTATGAAACCCTTCACCTTCGTTTTGAAGCCAAAAGAATTGTGGTTTCAAGTTTTGCCAAATCTCTTGCTGAAATCTCATCCCATCTCATTCTTGTGAACCCACAACGTCCTGCGTTGCGATGTGTCTGGATGCGTGTCAGCCATTTGCAGTAAATCACACTGGGACAGGACCATTCATTCTGGGTCCATTACTAACATGACAGACTGTTTCAGTGTTCAGTGCAAATGACATTATGCTTGGAGACGTGATCTGACTCATTTGCACATTCCTTGGATCTAATAAATGCACATTATTTTCTATTACAGTGTTGTCCATTATTATTATTATTATTATTATTATTATTATTATTATTATTATTATTATTATTACTATAAGTATTATTCCTACTGTTGCTGCTGTTGTTGTTGTTGCAGTTTAGTGTCTTATAAAGTGTTTTTAACACTTTATAAGACATTATAAAGTGTTTCTTATGTGTCACAGTAGCTTTATTCCTGAAGCTACTGTAACACCTGACTTGCACCTCTTTGCGTGACAATAAACACTGTTTCTATTCTACTCTATTCATCTCACAATAACCGCGTTTGGTGTAAACAAAAAGAAGCTGTTTATTCCCGCATCATAAAATCAGCAATGAATTAAGACTCCTAGTGTTGACTGAGAGGGAAAACAAATAGTGTGAAACACAAAGTGTGTCATTTCAATAATGCGCATTGAGGTGATTTTAATCGACAGTCAATCCAGTTTAAGGCTTTGTCGAAATGATTATTATTATTTGATAGAAAAAAAAAACCCTCTTTCATCAGGTAGCGCGAATAGCTTCATAATAACAGCACGTATGCTTCAAACCACTCATTTCTTTGCTGAGGTCACACAGAAGTCAAAAAGCGCTGCACACCATTTTGCTATAAAAACCCAATAAACATAATGGCAGTCGTTTAAAGTCTTTGTTTGGACTAAATTATTAGGTGCTAACAACTGCTCCCGTTTGGCTCCTGTCACGTTTTTATTCTTTGCAACAAAATTTCTCCCTGCAGGCAGAACAACGAATAATCACAACATATGTAATTGTGTATTATTACAGAAAACTGTGACTTCCCCCCCCCTCCCCACCTCCACCTTTTTTTTTTCTAAGACGCAGTTTTTAAAGTCTGTTTGGTTTCGTCGCCTCGGAGACGACTGAGGCGCTTTTGCAGTTGAACGCAGCTCTTTTTTATTTTATCAGATTCTGCGTTTCAGCAGGCGAGCAGCTGTAGCCGTCTAATTATCACCTCTTCCTCTGGCGAGTTTCGTTCGCCAGCAGGATCTGCGATAATATTTGCTCTGCTGCTGCCGCGTTGGCCCTGCAAGTCTGAATCCGCTCCGCTCGTTTATCTCTCTATCACAGGCTGACAGTGGTCTAAGCTTCATTAAGCCGAAAGGACAAACACAGAGGAAACTACCATAAAAAACTGCCAAAGTGCATTTGTTAATGATTCGTCATATGGACCTGTTTACATCTAATGAATACATCAGCTTGAGAAAGAGGGGAGGCCACCAAGAGAACAATAGAGGGAGTAAATATTTGATCCATCTTTCATCTACTGGGTGTCCAGCTGTCAGTCCGAATGGAGGACGGCGGGACGGGGGGGGGGGATCCAGAACATAGCGTGCCGTGAGCGTATAACGACTCAGAAACAGCCTGTGTGAGAAATGAAATATGGTTTTAATTGGAGTCTAAATGTTTATTCCTATATGTAAGAGACATCAAAGCCCCGGCCGAGGCTCTGTATACAGCCGCGGTCGCTATCAGAGTCGGCTAATAGTGTTTACCTCGGCTGATGAGCAAATTTTCATTGTTGAATCCTTCGAGCAAACAAACACATCTTGTTCAATGGCTGTCTGTCAGCGAGGGGGTGTCTCGGCAGCCACTTTTCATTACTCGGCTCGGTTTCCGCTTGAGGAGGGGGACACTTGTGGAGTCCAGATATTGGGCCCAGAGGAGCCGGTTAGCTGGAAGCACCAGTGAGCCGCGGAGGCCTCGGCCTTTGCAGTGAAGACCTGCAGCAGAAACCGAGCCGGATCGCTCGGAGACAAACCGCTTTTGTTCCGTTCGTGCTTCTGCATGCGCCTCATTCTTAATCCTTAAAGCCCAGGCTCACTTTGAATTAGGCTCTGTTCTCCTAAGACTTCAATGAAAGTCGTCCAAAGCTCCTACTGAACAATAACACATTCAAACACTATTTTCATTTGAATTATAAGATTAATATCTTTTTTAAGTTAGAAGAATCCAATTTGCATGAATAAAAATATGTCATCCGTTTTTTTTCAATACAAAGGTAACACAAGTTTCCACTCTGTCAATTTATCTTTCACCAATTCACACATTTAAGTTCGAAATCTAAAACTCGCAAGATTTATTTGACTTAAAGAGTACAAGGCAACTAAACGTGTCGCAAGTGTTTTACAGTTGGACAGCTTTCTTTTTCTTTTTTTTTACACATGCGATGTGAGTCAATAGAAACTTATTTTACTGAAGGAACAGCTGCTCTTTTGCAGGATGTGTCAGCTTTGCACATCTGGAAAATTACCGTTTTTTTTTAAGACCAAGGAGAGCGTCTATAAATCATTCATTCTTATTAAAATTTCTGTCTAGACATTGACTGCGCTTTGATCTGCCATTCCATTGTAACTCCGTTGTCGCCTGTCCCGCAGGAAGGTAAACATTTGCCCCGGTCTCGACTCTTTATCAGCCTCTATCAGCCTCAAGTGTTGCCCTGTATGAAGCTCAAACCGTCTTCCTACCGTATCCACCGCATTTAAATGTGGGCATTGTTTTTTAGGTTGTGATGTGCCACACTTTTCAGATTATGAGACGCAAAAAGAGAACAGTGAAAAGCCTACTATACTGTTCCTTCTACTTTATGATTTTGTTTCCTTTGGGTGTGTTTTGTGTAAAATCACAACAAAATACCCTGAAGTTTATGTGCGATGTGATAAATTGTGGGAAAGTTCGAGGACTAGGAATGCTTTTTTGCTAGCCATGGAAATTAAAACGTGAAAGTTTTGAAAAGGAGAAATCAATTTAAAAACAGGGTTACTTGAATGTATTTGACTGAAGTGTCTTTGCTACTGCATTGTGGATCTTGTGAAGGAATGACAGTAAGCCAGCATCGAGGCATTAAGCAACAAAGTGCTTTATCTATTATTATTTTAATGTCACAGTGCATTTTGCTCTTCCTCAGCCGGGCCTTTAGATTGTGCGCAGGGTGTGGTTTTACTCTGTCGGGTACAAAAGTTAATGGATGTCCTGAAAAATATGTAATCATGCTTCGCTTTGGAAACCCTTGTTCTTTTTCTGCTTTATTCCCACCGTCCTGGGTCATTCCTAAAATTAAAATGACAGAAAATATAAATTAACCACCCAGTAAGATTACAGGACCCGTCTTTTGGAGTCGTTGCTGATAGCTGGTCCTTTTCATGTTGTGTCCAGAATGTGTCTTCCACTGAAACGTCGGACAGCAGTGTCGTCTGACCACACTCCACTCTTCTACTGTGTGATTTAGGCAAATGTATGATTTCTTTAAATGATGTGTGCTTCAAGGGGTGCGTTTTATCTAATGGAAAAAAAATGATCAAAGTCACAAGTTTTACAGTAAGAAGTGTTGAGAATCAATCCAGGTAAAATCTGATTAATAAATAGTACTATAGTTATAATAAATATTAGAGTTATCTATGTCTGCCGTATTTGCAAACCTTAAAAGAAACAAATTACTTTCTTTCCAAGCATTCCCACATGCCACTTATTTATTGGATGCTCAGTTTATTTACAAAGCATCTCTTATAACTAATGTTGTTCCAATGAACTTTGCAGGCCAAACGTGTAAAGTGAATATTCAGAAAGATAAAGTTCCTTCCGTTCAATTATGTAGACAGATTCCTGCCGTGCATTTTGGTAGAATAAATATATATATATATTTGGTGGCTTTAAAAAGGAAATAAAGTCATCACTTTCGATTTCAAGCATCTGGCATCTCGAGGTGAGTGAATCTTCAACAGAAAATGTTGACGAATGAAATTTGTGAGCTGCAAAAGTTTTTGTGTAAAAAAAATGCAGCACACTGACTTAAGTGGCAATCATATCATTGATTCAAAATGATCTTTACATAATGCATCACAAGTTAGACGAGCAATTGAGGGATGGTCTACGATATCTGGTTGCATAGCAACCAACTAACCCAACGAGACGCAGCATTAGCCACGTCCACTGATTTTCATAGGTCATCACGTAATTGAAAATTAATTTATAGTCAGGTTATGTTGACTATTTAGCAAAAAAAAAACATCTATTTTGGAAATAAAATATATATAAATTTTATATTAAATAATATTTATGTCTGTTAACTTTTAATTAATTGTTGATTAATTGTTTTTCTTTTTCTTTGTCAGTGGTTTCACTCTGTGCTTGAACTGGCCTCAGCTGGGTTCGTGTAAAAAGCCTCGCCGATTGGACCCATTAAATTGCACTGCTGAGTTATTACACAGTCTGAATACTTTCTGTGAGAACGAGTAGATTCAATCTCAAAACATACTTCAGGAAGGCAATTGCATTTTTGTATGACAAAATAAGTTGAGCTAAACCTAACAGTGCCATATTTATACAACAACTGTGTCGCGGCAATTATCTGAGTAATTTATTGCACTCGTTTCATTAAGTAAATACTTGAAGAAGTTCAATGCTCAAAGTTTGTGTCAGTTGCTAACCCAGTTAAAAGAGACAAAACAAAGGACATACAAAACGAAATATTGATTTATTAATTAGCTTGGACCTGTAATTATCGCACCCTGACAGCATTCCTGGACCGCCGAGAAGTAAGGAGACGTCCAAATATGGAGCAGGAACAGCTTATCGAATGTATGTTAGTTTGTCCTGAAGGTTTTACAATTAATATAATGTCTGATGACGGGGTGAGCGGGTTTGGATTAGATTTAAAAACATCAGGGCTTCATCAGTTCCCAGCAAGCACTGGTTGTGGCTCACCACACTGTCAGTGAGGCAGAGACGGTTTCGCCTGAGAAACCGTCATGTCACACAAATCAATACAGCCGCATCGCTCCAGAAATACCGAGAAAAACCACCAGCGCAGCGCTGTGTCATCTTCAGCAAAACTTTAAGCTGCATTAGGTGAGAAGAAAGTCAAATGATGGACGCAGGAAAAAGCTATATTTTCATCCTTATTTCATCTTTCCAGGTTTGTTTGTTTTGGGGGGGAAATAATAAGGATGCTGGTTTGAACATGCTAAAGATTAGACAGAAAGAGAGTCTGACCTTGTATTGGCAAGGTGTGCAAACAGCAGCAGCGGACTTATGGGGATGTCAAGTTGTGTGACGCGACTTTTGAAAGCATGGCGGCTATTCAGAGGCCTGAGGGAAATGGGTGACTGTGTCTTGTCAGATTTGCAAACGAGGGAAGCAGGAAGTTGTGGATCACTAATTTAAAGCAGATACTAAAAAATAAACTTATTTCTTCTTTTTTTCCTACAGTTAATAAATACAACAAGTTAAATGTTAGATTTTCTAAAACAAAAAAGTTTATTGTCACAGAAAAATATTTTTAAAACCCCCCACAAAACATTCGATACGCTGCGTCAGTGGAGACGCCTCGTCTCTGATGCAGCAGACAGCGGTTTGAGTAAAAAGCTCCATGATCTTTCCCCTTTTCTCACAACTCGCTCTGCTGTCTGACCATTCTCACATAAAGGCTACCGGAGCCAATAAAACTATTAAAACATCGTGAGGTTTTCCCTCCGAATTTGTCTTTTTAAACAAGTTCACAAGAAGTTGAAGACAGATTACCAAAATAAGGACTACAATAGCAATTTCATGAAATCAGCAAACTTTAATAAATGAATAAACACATCGCATCCAGCTGAGTAAACCGTATAAAAAAAAAAGATATCATTTACAGATTTTAAAACCCAAACGTCTGATGATTGTCTAACTCCTGTTCTTTTTTTTTTTTTTAAAGCATCGCTATCACGTCGATAGATTAGAAATCAAGCCTCTCCTTGTCCGCGCGGTTGGGCCATTTGTTTGATCTCGTGGCACAGGCCGGGGTCGTATGTTTCCCCAGAACCGTAGTTATTTCCCGGAGAATGTGGAGAACCGCAAGAGCGCTCTGATTACAATTTGTAGTCGTATCTCAATTTGTCAGTCCACTTAAAAAGAAATTCCAAAGTGAAAATGACATGAAAGACATGAATTTCACTAAACATGGCTGCGGTTGAGTAAATATAATTTGCATGCTGACAGATTATTTCTGTTGCACGAGTTATTAATGATCCGGGGGGCTCAGAAATCTCAGTCAGGGGTTCAGCATACATCCCACGGATGCACACTGTGCAAATAATTTTGAACTGTACGTGAAGTATTATTCTTATTATTTCATTTCAGCCCCTGGCGCCTTCTGGGAGCAGAAGGTGCAACTGATTAATGTTTCTCCTGACTCTGCGAACATGTGTTTTAGCGATCCTCTGTAGGCAGCGGCTGCATGCAGTAAACTGGACTGTTTGTGCAACCGGCTTCGGATTATGATGGAAGAGGGACGTGTGGGTGTCATCAGGCTACTACAAGAACTTTGAATATACACTGGAAAGTCACGGGTAAGGAAGAAAGAAACGTATTCCTCATCCACACGTTCAGCTCTGATGCGCAGCTTTTAGCCTCGTCGCATTATCACGTTGGTGAACACACACGGACACGGCTTGTTAGTGCTGTTTTACGGCGTGAAAGATGAAATTATACATTGTACATTTTCATCTGACGTATAAAGTTACCTAAACTGTATTTGTATGGGAGAGTCTGAGAGAAATCACACCAAGAAAATACGTAAAACAGCCTTTTTCCTGTTTAGTGAAATTAAGTCAAAGGTGATTTGATATTTGATTTTTTTAGCGACTTTATGTGTTTATCGCCTTATCTTTACCACGTTAGGAGCTCTCTTAAGGCCCAAAGTGCTTTGGAAATAGCTTTTTTATCACCAAGACATAATCTTAACTTTTTTTCCCTTAACGTGATGCCACTTGGAGATATTCCTAGGATTCTTTGAGATTACAGGACAAGGTATTTTATTTTACTTTTAAAGTACTTTCTGAGAAATATATGACAGAGTCTTTCTTCACCCCCTGTTTCATGACAGCAACTCCAAATGAATTTTTCTTGTTTGGCAGGCAGTAAGCAGACAGAGTTCAACTAAGGGGATTAGAGCTGCTATCAGGCAGACGGGGCCAGGAGGGTCCACAGGAAATGATCGCGGTCTCATGCAGGCAGGTTAGGGGCCAGAGTCACCAGACCAGCTGCTGCAACCAGGAGAACAAGAGGAGAAAACCTGGGAAGAGAAACAACATGAACGCGCAAGAAGCCACAAAAGGAAAACCTTGACACAGTAGGAGAGGAAAAGTTGGTTTAAGAAAGGAAGGAACTATGGTAAATACTGGAATCCCTTTCAAGCACATGACATACATCTAATGGGGAGCCTAATGTTGAGGTTTGACCCCTTGATTTATTAAGTTTCCTTGTTCTGGAGGTTTCTTGGGGTCAGGCAGGGGGTAGTGGTTCATAAGTGCTGATAAATCTCTCCGGTTTGGCTGCTCACACACATTGCTCAGGCATGTGGAGACAGAGGAAGTAAACCAGTTTGATTCCTCGGCACATCACTCCCCGTGTAGCCGAGGTGTTTTCTGACTCACTGAGCTTTTATGAGCAGCGCTCGGAGGACGGGAAGCGCTTCCTGCAGGAAGAATCGGACTCACTTTGCGGGTGCAAAGTATTTCCACACGACACGCGAACCAGAAACATTGACTGTTTCATAGATATTTCATGACAAACACAAAGTAGCACATAATTATGAGGTGAACGGAAAATGGTGCTCTGATCAGGCAGGAAGCTAACACAATCCCCACCATCATACATGGTGGTGGTAGCATCATACTGTGGGAATGCATGAATTTGTTCAGCAGGAACAGGGGAGCATAAATCAAGAGCTCCAGTGGAATGGTTTAGACTAATGCATATGAATCTGTTAATACAGGTCTAATCCAAATATTAATGATAATTAAAGTCATCAGTCAAAATTTAACAGTTTTGTGATTCAGCATCAGCTTCTGCTAATTACTGCTTTACCAAAGGGGGAACTAATGTTAGTGATTAGATCTTTAGGGTTAGCACAACTAGCTTTTTAGTTAGCAATGTCCCTCAATGGTTACTGTATAAACAAAGTATGATAAGTAGCTTTAAATAATGTTATACTGGTAATTTTCTTCACGTGGCCATGTTAGTTTACCTTAAAATAGTTATATTTTAAGTTATATTATCCAACTAGGAAGAAATTTCTGCAAACGTGTTTGCATGCCATTTTCTAGTGAAGTCAATCGACTCGGGTTAAAAGTGTATGGTCTAGTCAAAGTTCAAACCAAAAATCTAAATTAGAATCGGTAGCTTTAAAATCGCACAGTTCTGAGACACCCTCCATCAAATCTGACTGAAACTAAGCTATTTTGCAAAGAAGAGTTGGCAAAAAAAACTTTAGTTTGAAGCTGAAAGAAACACACCCAAAGTACCTTAAGCTGAGTTTGGGCGCTATGAAGAAATGCTCAGCACATTTTTCAGATGAAAATGTGCAAATGAATTCAAAGGCCCATTCTTCCAAGCTGATACAAGCAATAAAAGTGAAAACGTTTGTCCCAGAAATTGAGACGTTTGCCCTCAGCCTGTTTAAATTTAACTCAGTAGGCAACACTCGGAGCAGCTTAGCACAGGCTGACTATCATCTATCAAAACAAGAGCAGAAAATAACAAACAAAGTTGGGACCTGAGATTCCAGACGTGCATGCAGGATCCCCTCAAGAAGGGACTGAATCAAAAAGCCACATGGTCACAACGTGGGCCCCCTTCAGCTTCCACAAACGCGCACATCTCTCACACTGACAAGATAGTTAGATAATTTCTTCCTCCACACCCTCCGGTCAACAGTTTAAGCTCGCAACTTAAAGTGTCATTGGAAATAATTAGTCTCCTTCTTTATTCTGAGCAGTGCCACAGTTAACAGGCCTTAGCAACCCCGGGCGTTGTTTGGCAGAGAGCAAAGGACAAATCTGAGAGCTATTGAGGTCGCGGCGTTTTCCAGAATTAGGCACCGGAGAAAGATTCCTCGGATCTTCTTCCCGTAATCTATTTACCTTCGGCAACAATCTCTAACTGGCAGTTAAGAGAGAATGGCTCCCATTGCCAAGGTTTCAGACACAGATGTTTGAATCTAATTTAAAACCTGGAAGGAATGCAGACTGACAGAGCTGAAGCCGAAATGGTAAAGAAGGGGCGGTCAGGAACGTGCACTGTACTCGCAATAACAACTCGCCCTTTTTGCAACCCTGTTGACGAATTCAGAGGGTGAAGAACTGGTTCCCCCCTTTCCTTTCGGCGCTCTAAACAACCCTCTGTTTGTCATCTCTGGATCAGCATCTGCTGTAGTTGTTTAAATGGCATCACCGCTTTGACCTCCGACCGGTTTATAAACCGTACCAGTGTGTGTTTGACCAGACAGCTCCTTCTCTGACCAGCACAGGCTCAGCAGTCTAAATACGAAGTCAACCCAATTCGGTCTGATAGACTCAAGGCGTATCTGTGAAATATCACTGGGATGACTGGTTTCGAGAGCCATGCCACAGTCCTCATCAAAGTGCTCTCAGGAACGCCAGCCAAAACAGAGCAGCTCACAGCTGCAGCTGGTTGGGGAGTTGGCTTGATTTAATCTGAGCTAAACATGATCTGATTTAGAGTTAATTTGGCCCTGGTGTGGCTGAAGTTTGGTACGACAGTGGAGCTGACAAGAAAAAGTGACCTCTGATGAGGCAAAGGACTTTACAAAGGTCTTTAAAGGCATAAAAGTACACTCCTGTCTGCAGCCACAAACAAAAAGCAGGTACAACACTTTAGTCTCGTCTCCCCGAGAGCACTTGACGTTTAAGTGGAACCTCCACTTTAGTAGCTCGCCCTGCGTCCATCCACCTGTCACGGCGCGGCAGTGATGGAAACGCGTTGGCACGAGAGCACACAGGAAATCCCTCCAACAAAACGCCCGACAGGCTGGAATGTTGGCACCGAGTTGGTACACAAATCAAACGGCCCGTTCGACTCAGACTGAGCTCAGCGGTCATGTGACACGAAGAGGAATGCTGGAGCGCGATGTCGGGTCGTAGGGGGTCAGCCAGGCGTGTGTGTGTGTGTGTGTGTGTTTGGAGTGCACAGGTGGAGAACCAACCAACAAGTTTAGCAGAGGTCTTTAAAAGGGGGATTTAGGGATGAGCAGCTGAGGCTGAGGTGCTTTTTCCAAAACTGCTCGGCCGGAGAGAAGTGTGAAGGTCTCGCCGTTGAGGACGCCAGCTAAAGCTGAAACTTGGTCTCTTTAATACCTAGAATGTTAACCAAGTAAGAAGTAAGTAAAATAATGTCATTTTGCATTGTTTTGTTTTTTTTTTTAGAAACATTCAGTTAAATTGTTGGTTAAAACCAGGTAAGTCAGTTATTTTGCTAGCCTAGCATGTACGTATGCAAAAAAGTTAAACAACTTTATAATAGCTAACAAGACTTTTATTAACAGTCATTTGAATCTGCATACCAAAATTCACACGTGATGAAGATAGTGAAACCTAAAATAGCCCTCACAAGTTTACATTTCAAGTTATTTTTTTTACTCAAACAAAATAAAATATGTATTTATACCACTTCTAATAATAAATCAAACAATCTTTATGGGCGTTAAAGCGCTCAAACAACTCTGCCGTTGCCAAACAGCATGCTAAGCTAAGCTAGCACTAGGCTGCGTTAGCAACTCAGCAAACACGACCCAGTGCTAGCTTAAGATGCCAATTAAAATGTCATTTCAAGGGAATAAACTCAGTCTTTATTGTGAACTACGGTGCTTAATTCCTCCCCACTGATGGATTTTGTTATAGTGAATCATTTCAACGTCTTACTATTTTCTATTTCTCTCCGGCGCAGAAGAACGTTGACGTTTGATCAGATCTGTGTGCGGCACCAAAGGTCAGTCTGTGAAGACTAAGAGGCGCTTTCTTTCTAATCTCTTAAACCGGGTCAGATTTTAACCCAACTTTCTCTCCAACAGCATGAATTCAGGAATGAGTTGAGAATCAACTAGGACGAAGAAATGACCGAACTATAAAAGACAAACCATTACCTTCCAGTTTCTGCAATTTTAACCCTTAGTGGTTTTATTACACATAATGCTTCTGTAAAGTTAAACATTGACTACCATATATTTAGGAGAGTGCAATGCTGCGCTATTTGTTAAGGAAAATGTTCTTTGCGTCATCCCGGACGTTTTACATGAAAAAAAAACGTAACATTTCTATTCAATTGTTCTAGTTTTATTCAACAGCATCAAGAGCTGTCATCAGAAAGGCTCCGCTGGAAGCCGAGCGTGCTCCACTGGAATCTCAGTCCGCGGATGCTGAACCAGCACAGCTGCGAATTGTGTTGAGCTGCGGAGTGAAGATTGTGATGCAAATGCTTCAGGGAGCAGAGTCGTGCAGGAATGCACCGCTGTCCAATCCTCCCGGCCATGCAGTGTTCCTGCTGCAGATCAGGGTGGGAAGGAGATGAAAGAGGACAAAACTCTGCCATGAATCTGCAGTGGGCATGCAGCACGGAGAACCCGGGGATCCTGCCGCTCTGGACCCCACTCTGCCACTTTTAGAGCATGCTTAGATATTAAAGAACATCCAGGAAAGCATGTCGCTTAACTTGCGTGTTTTTATTAAAAACACACAAAAAATTCTTGGGAGAGAAAATGGAGGAGGAGGTGACATTCTACCTGCAGAACAAACAAAGTGTCACATCCTCTGAGCTATGCCGCAGTTTGAATTGTTTTAACTCGGGTGCAGAGATCTGTGACGATACCCCGACACGACCCATTAGAAGGAATCTCTCTCACACGCACACGCAAGCAGACACACGCTCACGCAAGGGATCTTGCACCTTCCAGTCATGCAAGACTCTGAAAGGACAAGTGTTTATTTCCCTCTGGAGATCTAATGAGGTCTTTAGTTCCTGCCACCTCCAGCATCCTGCACACACATGCGCCGCTCCATGCTGCCGCTTGGCCTCAGCTCAGAAACAAAAGATGTAAATATTAGGATTTGGCCATTAAAAATGGGTTGGAAACGTGGAAAGAGCAGCAGGGCCCCGAGAGGGAGAAGAAGGAAAAGCGAGGAGAACCGGGAGCTGCGGCAGAAATCAGAAATATCCACAATTTTTACTTCTGAGCTCTCGATGATATGCTGGCGATGATCCCTGGCTGATGAGCTTTGGGGCAAAATGTTGCCTTCAGCTCGTCAATGTTTGCATATTGAATGTCCACGGTAGACTGATCCCTCATGTGCAATGGCGTTTTTGGAAAAAAAAAAAAAGAAAAAAGTAAAATAAGCTAGTAAGGAAGGTGGCAGAGTGTCTTTCTCCAGCAATCCACTGTGCAGAAGAGGCAAAAGAAGAAAAAAAACTCTTATGAATTATCTGTTTGTTCCAACATTTACAGCTGCAGTAAAAAAAATACCCAAAACAAGCTTCCATGCAGCTCTCCACATGTACAATTAATTTGAATTAATTCAAGATTTAATTCATGATTAAAGACAAATTGTGATATCAAGACTGTTAACAGCCGAAAGGGATTTTTTGTTCTGTTTGTTTGTTTGTTTGTTTTACTAAAACCTTTTTTTGTACATAAAGACGCCAAACTGCAGTGGTTTTGTTGAGAAGTTAAGGAAATCTGTTGCGATCCTCACAGCTAATGAGAGACAAAACTTGTTTAAGATGAATGTCGGAGTTGAAAGCGACTCAAGCAGAAAACGCACGTTAGTGTGATACAGTTAGAGGACGATGATGGTCTCCAGACCTTCATCATCCTAAACAACTCCCCCGCTACGAGGAAAATGTTGAATAAATTTTGCAACAGGCTGCGTTTAGTGTAACTTTGGATCAGGACGAATGCACGTTAACGTAGCAAAACATGAGACGTGCGGCTGAGAAATCAGGACTGAATTAAGCAAAGTGTTGAGCGTCAATGGCAACACGGCGTTTTTTTTGTTTTGTTTTGTTTTGCTCTGTTTTTTTTTTTTGTTGTTTTTTTTGCTCTCCATCAGACATTAACATTTTCTGTTTGATGTGTTTAAATCACCTAAAGCAGCCGGTTCGTTAAGATTTACTCACTTTTCCTGCAAAGTCACAACATCTGTTCACTATAATAGCTTCACCTCGCCTCGCTTTATATATAAAAAAAACCCCTTTAAAATACCCCTATCCACTCCCATCGCATTTTGTTTTGCTTCTTTTTTTTTTTTTTTTTTTTTTACCCTCGACGGCTACCCTGTCGTTTTGGAGCGTTGATCGGGACAATTACGTGAGCTAATGCGGGGCAGTAAATGCCCCCGGCTTCCCCGACTGCTTCGGTGTGTTCGCGCTCTGCAGCTGCGCGGTTATCATTTCATCAAGCGGTCTAAACAAGACCACACAGACTGCTGCGAAATGTTTCGGTGCAGGTTTAATGAGAGCGCTTCCAGGAGTATTTATCACTACAAGATTCTGTGACCACACACATTAAAATGTTTATTGGTGGACGAAACGAGTTCCTCCGCCATGATGTATGCCGAGTTGGACGGAGGGAGTCTGAGCGCTGCCTGCTCCCATCTCGATGGCGTAGACTTGGATGCCCAGCCAAAGGCTCATTGCATCGCGGGGACCAAATGCAGGAGCTTTATACAAATGTCTGCATCAACATCGTGCATTGCCCATCTTTCCCACACCCTATATGAGGATATTTACAAAGGGGGAAGGATGGGAATGCACCTCACTCGGAAGACCGCGAAGGATTCGTGTTTTCCTGAAGGAGTTTTGGCTCCGTCCGAGAAAGTCATAAAAGTGTTGGTTCAACGTAATGAAGCAAAAGAATATATTTAACAAACCAGGAATTTCACAAGCCGGAATCCTTCATATTATAGCTTATTTTTCCTTCCTAGATGCATTTTAAAATTGAGCAATTTCAGCAAGACTGTTTTTATAACAGGTTAGAGATAACCCAGATATTACCAGCATCGTAGAAAATCACTCAAGTGTCACTTAAAGCTTCCTGACGCGTCTCAGTTTATGAACGTAATTGCACCGGGTTCAATCTTGTCAGCTTTTTTTTTATTGTGCCAGTTTGTTTTTGTTTTTCAAAGTCGATCAGAGTGCAGAACATAGCAGGGAAAGTTCAGATCCAAAGCCTGAAACACACAAACAAGTTAGCGAGTTCTTTGTTTATGAAGCACATTTTCAGCAACAAGGCATTTCAAGGTGCTGTACGTGAATCAGAAGGAAATACAAACAAAATAACAAACCAAAGCAAAGAGCAAAAGGAGAACAATAATCTAATAATGTTGATCCAAAGTAAATAAACTAGATACATCTTGTTTTACACATAAGTAGACAGCCATAAATGAATTAAACAGATGAGGAATATTTTTTTTTCTGCACAAAAGATATTGAAACAATAATTAAAAATAGTTTTTAAAGAACCCGAAAGGTGCTAAAAGAAAACAAATAAAATAGCTCTTACATTCTGACGTATTTTAATTCTGGTTTAATTGTAGAACGGACTGTGTCGTTGCAAAACTCAAAAGAAATCCCGTCTCCTCTTATCTGTCAAGTGGATAACAGAAAACATGCTTATGCAGGCATGAGGAATTAATAATGAGAGAGATTCATGAAACGGAACGACGTCACAATCGAACAACAAGACAGCATGTTTGAAATGCGTGTGAAAACATTGCTTCGTCCTGCACTGGTTGTCTAAGAGGCGTCCTAAAAACAGCGTGGCCTGCACAGACACAGCATGAAGCTAAATTAAACAAGAAAAATAACGTTGACGGGAGCAGCTCTCACTTCTGAGATTAGATTATTATTATTTTTTATTCTAAAGCCATGACAACGAACCGTTACATCGACAGAAACAAAAGAAGGCCAACGTGTCTCTAATCCTTCCTCAAGGCAGACCCATGTTTCAAATAAAAGACATTAAAAACAAGCTTAATCAGTCATGAAAATCTCCTAAAAATGCTGTTAATATGTCAAAAGAAAAACCTGATTTGTTTTAAAATTAAAATCTATATAAATTGTGCTTCGAGTTCAATTCAATGAAGTTAATTTGATGATATTTGCTATAGAAATGTATGTAGTCGTTGTAAATTGACAGTTAATCCCAGTATTTCAATGCAATTTCTATTTTATTTTGTTGGCAATTGTCCTTTCAGCACATAAAGCATTCATAGGTTCTATATGCTCTAACGAGGTAATTAAATCAATTTTTAATGCACTCCAAAACCTTTCAAACTCCGCGGCAACTCGATATCCTTCTGTTTTGATGGAAATCAGTTCAGCGTGTATGGAAACAGACGGAACCAGGACCAGAATAAAGGTTTCAGATTGACAGAACATGTAAAATATGTCAGCGCTGATTTGGCCGTCAGTGTTTACCCGGAGCTCGAAACCTTTCAGGAGCTGCTTATTTATGATCGATGCTGGCACGTCGTTTCCTGCTTGATGTTCTCAGAGAGTGAAGAAAAAAAAAAAAAGAAGAAGAAGAAAAACTTTTATTTTTCCCACAACACGGCTCCCTTATTCAGAAAATTCACAAATCAAGTGTGCGCTTCAAGCATGGCTAATAGCACAAAATGGCTCTGCTGGCTGCCTATCGCTCTCGAATAAATGGAATTACCTCACTGAGGCCGAGAAATATGGAAGCAATTAAATCAAGGAGGTAATCTGGCCACTGTTCAGATGTAGCCCGATGTTAGAAACGGTCGAGAGAATGAGATAAATATACGAGCCGGGTCTATTCCTTTGCCACATCTATTGCTCGCTCGTTCGGTAAAATATGGTTCTTGCAAATGAGAGCACAAGTTGAAAGATTTGTGAGAGCAACAGGCTGATTTGCTGTGATTCGCTTGAGAGGAAATGTCTGAATTTGAGTTCCCGGGCATTCGTTTGGACAACTTCACCGGATCGAAGGGAATTGGAGTCCGCTTTTACAGCTCCTGTTGTTTACGCGCTCTAATTTAGGGAAGTCTCGTCGCAGTTTGAGCTCCCAGGCCTGAACTCGGCCAGAGTTCAACAGAAAACCGTCAGCAGAGCCGGAAAGGTGAGCGGCAGCCTCCCGAATGCGACCGACGCGAGATGAAGATTGACGCTCACGCCTGCCGACCTTTAGGCCACGCACGGTCTCCATGAGAACGGGATACTCTTCAAGACATAAACAAGAGCTACATCTGCTTTCAATATGTCAGAAAATGTGACAAACAAAGAGCTTTTCCCTCCAACAGCGTCCAGCGTTGTCAGTTTGTTTTGTAAAACTGGAAACAGAAAGAGCGCACCGGAATCGCTTCAAATGAAGACGCACTCATCAGTAAAGAAAGGGACATTTTGTTCAGATGTTTCTGTTTGCTGCTCAGGAAATCTGTGACTCCCAGCACAGAGATATCAAAAGTGCCATGACTTATTTTTGAAGGGATTTCAATGAATTGGACCAGAAAAAAATTTATCCCCAACTAGAAAAACAGATTTTTTCTGTTTTCTCCAAGCAGCTGCCTGTTTGAAAAGCAATTATTGTAAAAAGAAAAAAAAAATCATTACAAACATTGTTTTATTCAATATACTTATTCACTCCAAACAGATTGTACCTAAATGACAATGATCAACTTTACGTGACTGCAGCCTGTTAAATTAAGACATTAACGGGAAAAATGACAACTGAGAATTAAAAAAAAAAAGAAGAAGCAAAACATGCAGACTAATGATATGCCTCACACAGGCTAATGGCCCGACCGCCTAACTGATCTGTGGTCGGAAAACGGGGAAGGGCAATTGCACTTATCAGATTGTGTTGGCCGATCCCAGTGCTGCTGGATGGACGAATGTTTCTCTCTGGTCTGAAGCTCTGGGTGGCATCCAGTCTGTGGCTGGTAACACGTATTCCCCAGATCAGCTTTGATGAATACTACGCTCTCCAGTCGTCTCCTCTGCTTCTTTAGCGTGTTTAAAAAGAAATCAAAACGGGGGGAGTGGGCTCTTTCTGGTAAGTGGGAGTTTAGTAAAGGCAAAACAGAAGAGATAGAAAAAGGATAAATCAGTGAAAACGTGCCGAGGCGTCAGTACTGACTGCTGAAAGGATCCGGCGTAATTATACTTTCCGTGTTTAAGACACAGACGACGTTTCCAAACTTGGAAGTTTGAGAAAGTAAAAAGTTCAAATTCAGGTGGGTACAGACATAAAGCTGTTACAGAAGACGTATTTTTATTTATTTTCTTTATGAATTGAGTGCAACATTTAGCAAATCCCACTCGTGTTCAAACTTAGAGGTTGGGTTCAATTGGATTTGATGTTCCAGGTTTCAATATCCGAAGCACATGGAACAAACAGGTAACCACCGGTTCACTGCTGTTAGCCACATAACAGTCAATGTTTTCATAAATACCTTGAAAATGATGTCAGACTTCCTCCTCAGTACCACACAAAGGGGAACACAAGTGATACTTTCACTGCAACTTTAGAACCATGGTTCTCAACTCTCTTATCTCACAAGCTGCATTGACTCTTGTAACAGTAAGCCATGCAGGAGGAGGTACAAGTACAACAATAACTCAGAGTAATTGTAAAACACAGCGTTACAAATTGCTTTTGAAGGTTGAAAAGGTTTTGAAAGCAGGACATGAGTTACAGAATGATGAAGTGGATCAGTGAGACGACAACAACACAGGCTGGGTCAGTTTTTCAATGGATAGTACGCCGTAGGAGATGATGATCTTTGCTTTTTTTCCCCCCTAAAGTATGATGGTAAATCACAGATTTGATAAAATGTGTTCTTCATACAGACAAATTGTCATCTCTACAAATTGTTTTACTGCATAGTGCTCTTTTAAGCATACTTTTCCAGGACACAGTGTGACAGTTTCCCTTTTTATCATCCCAAAGCAGCAACTGGAAGTCTGGACGACATTGAAATGATTAGGGTTTTTTTTTTTTATCACGCCATAGTAAAAACAAAGAATCTGACTGATCAGCTGTTGACGTTATCCCCAGCTCCAAGCTTCAACATCCGAAGAACATGAAACACACGCTGTGCGGCGATTCTATCCACAATTGTCGGAATTTGGAATCAAATCCCAACTTTTTATTTATTTATTTTTTTAACCAGAAATATGGGCAAAAGTTCCTGGATGAGTATTTTATTTTTGATCTTGAAAACAATTTTATCGGACGCTGCTGAGAACCAAGAGTCGTCTTCAGATTTCTGTTGCTAAGGTTCAGCCGGTTTAACCCAGTAAGACTCTTTGCAAACACATCAGGGTTCTGCTGATCCTCACACGCATAAAGTCTCTTTAACCCTTTTCAGTGATGTTGCTTCGCTGGCTGCTTTTTCCCCTGCCGGTTTGTTGACTCCTTGACTGAAGGCACAGGCTGCTCTGTGGCCCCCCGACCAGATTTACTGCGATTATGCGGGCCGCTGTTGACTTTTCCCAGCATTCTTAGCTTCCTCTTTCTTTTATTCATTCATATTAATTCTGCCTTTGCTGTTTCCTTTCCTGCAGGGCTTCAGTTTCTGGCTGTCCTTTGCGAGCTCGACCACACACGTTAGCATCGCCTTAAATCTCTGAATTCAGACTGCTCAAATACAGTTTCATCTGTTCCAGTGTCTTACATCGTACTCAAAGAAACGTACCTGGCAGTGGGAATAAAATAATAAAGTATTACAAAATTATCTTGAAAACAAAGTAGAGTTGTATTTTTACGCCGAGATTTTCTGTGGGAGTTTTCTAAAGTGAAGGAAATGTGGGTTTTTTTTTTTCTGTGAATAATGAATCACATGCACAGTTGTCAAAATATTAGCAATATAATAAAAAAAATAAAAATAAATAAATAAAGCTAGGTTAAAAGTAGGATGATAAAATTAGGTTGAAATGGTGGGCCATTTTTTTTTGTTAAAGATGTCCAATTAGATTGTTGGAATCATTGATTTTCTCAGCCAATAATTTGCAGTTTTAAAAAATGATTTTCACAATCTGAACTTTAAGTTTCTGCATGTGAGCAAGATAAACCAGCTTAGCCAGACCTAAACCAGTGGGATTTTTTTGTACATTGTTGCTGTTAAAACTAATGAGCCAAATAAATAAACAAATAAATAACAAAACTAAACTCTCCAGCTCACTCCAGAACATCCCAATGTCTTCCCAGGCTTTATAGGATAAGTTTACCGTAGGGTCTTCTACACGATCAGATCTCATTCTGTTTGTCATGATCCATATAACTCAACCACAGATGAGAGTCAAAGCATAGATCAACCAAAACATCTGGGCCTTTTTGGCTCATCTCGCTCCAAAAGACTGCAGAAGTGCACTGATTACGGCAGACGCAATCCTCACCTACATGCCGATCTAATCCCCAATTCGTCCATCACTGGTGAAAACCTGATCTGCAAGGAGCCCTCCACCTTTTTCTGATCTTATAGTCACATGACCACTAATGGGTCATTTCCGTCTAGGTTCGTCAGTGACATTGACCTGATGAGGAAAAACCTCAGCGTCGGTATCTGCCACAGTGGACTTCTGACTTCTCACACTTACAGGTTTTTTTTTTTTTTTAACTGGTTTGTGACTAAGCACCATCAGCTGCTGCTGGTGTCACTGTTTGTATCTTGGCTGTCCACTTGTTTGCCTTTATCTAGAAAGGTGCATGCCTTGCACGATCCGTTATCTCCCAGCAACTTGCCCAAACACACACACACACACGCACGCACGCACACGCACACACACACACACGCACACACACACACACACACACACACACACACACACACACACACACAGACTCTCAAGCACACATAAACACCATTTAAACAGCAACCATTGCTGGGCTCCTTTTTCAAAGGCTGCAAAGTGAGGTGGGGGGGTGATGGTCCACAAAAGTCCATTTACAGTACGGGTCAGTACATCTGAAAGGCTTTACTACTGCAGCCAAATTCTTTGTTGCCCTCATTCACAGCTGGTTATGTAGACTGCAGGCTGCACAAAGGCAATTGGCAATATATTGTCTGGGTCAACATTAGCCCTCGATATATTTTCACTCCGCTCCATTAAAGTCCTCTTTTCCTCCTCCATTACCGGGCATTTCCCACAGAGCAAGGGGTCACGCAAACCATGAGCAGATACTTAGATATTCAGACAAAGAGAGAGAAAGAAAACCGGAACAATGGAAGTAATTCTATTTTTAGGGTCCATTTTGGACAACTGAGCGCTAGTTTTGAGGCTATTTGTTAAACGGTTTCAGCCAAATCTCTTCACATTCCAGCAAAAACTGGAAAGTGTAATGACACGACTGAGTAACAACAGGTTCTAATTGTGGCGACACATTCAGGCTTCACGTGAAGCTCGTTGCTATGTGAACTATCTGAAGGTGCGATAATTTAAGCAGGGTTAGGCTGAGGTCAGCTGAATACTTTCACGGCTTAATGATAACGATGGTTGCTCAGGAGGGTAACTAGGTGATGTCCAGCATTTCCACACTGAAGCAGGTCAGGTTGGAGCACTATCTAATCTAGAGGAGGTGTGAGGAAATTAGTCAAACCTCATGCTCGGCTTTGAGGTAAAAAAAAAAAAAAAAATAGGGCAGAAGACTTTCCCAACATTAAACAATTTACATTCACACACATGGATGTTTCAATTAAAAAAACGTTACGTCTTAGGATGAGAGCTTCAGCTGGCACATACGCATAGAACAAATTAATCCTGGGTCGGATCGCCGGGCCAGCAGCATAAGAAGAGAAGGCTTTCCAAGATTTCATTCCCCACCAACCCCTTGGGTCGGCTCCTCCACCAGGCGTTTCCAGGTCAGCCGAGAAACATAGACCCTCCAGGCCTCCAGCGTTTCTCTGGTCCCCCCTCCACACCCTCAGCGGGACACACAAGACATCATTACGTATTTGCATCGCCATCATCTGCTTCTACTGCCGTCTGAAGAAATCTCGCTGCTGAATGTGCAAATGGCAAAGAAACAACTTAGCTTTACAGGAAAACAGTCTATGTGTCGTCCTTTTTTTTTTTTTTTTTTTTTTTTTTTACAAAAGTTACCTTCTGCAGCTTTAACCAATCAAATGTGAGGGCCCTTTTTTTTTTTACAAGCAATATTGGCAGTTTAAATGATTTCAGGATGAATGAAGGAATTTATTGAAGATTGCTATAAACTGACTGAAAATTATTAATAATTTGACTTTTTAAAAAATTTTAAATGCAGCATGTAAAGTCAGCCGTGTCCCCCGCTGGACTGGAAGCTGTTTGTTGTTTTGACCAACTCTCTGTTATTCCTATATCAATTTGATACAGTAGAAGTTTCTGCACTTCCCATATCTGTGTCCTCTGTCACTTTTTTTCAGCAGCTAAAACTATTGAATCCGTTGCTAATACGTCGTGACCGGTTTTTCCGAGCCGCCTTGAAACGCAACACGAGCGCGAAGACGCTCGTGCTGTGTTTACAGAGACGGAGTCCTGACGGACTGCTGGGCAGAACCGCTCAGGTTCGTGTTAGAATCATGGCAGCAAATCCAGCAAAACGCAAAGAACTTGGTGCAGTTTCCCCCCCCAAACCAACCGAATGAGTCGAGTTAAGCTGTTGGTAATGTGAGATAAAAGATGACGAATTATTACCGATATAGCACGCTAATCTAGACCTTTTGCACGCTTCCGGGTTTTAAAGCGAATGTGGGGTTGGACAACTTCCGGTGGCTATAGCGTTAGCATTAAAAGGCTAGGAAAATGGCTCAGTCTCGGCGCAGTTGTTTTTGTTCAGTCCCTGGTTGTTCATGTGTGCAAGAAAATAGCCATATCTGTCCTATCATGCGTTCCTGACGGCCCCCGGAGCAACGGAGGCAGTGGATCCAGGCATCCGAAGAGATTAAGGTCCCGACTTTTGCATAAAGACGGGGAGTACTTTACTATGTAGCCGCCACTTCACACCGGAGGATTTTGTTAGCGGATCCACCATCAGCCGCCTTAGAAGTGGAGCTGTTCCTTCCCTGTTTGCTTGGAATAACTTCACTGCACCGGCAATGAGAGGGCCTGCTTTCGAGAGGGCTAGGAAACGGCAGTTTGTCCTGTCTCAGAAAGCTAGCAGGCTAAAGATGCTACTGCGGACCATGATTATATGGCACATCCACCCGCAGGTAAACGTCTAGTTAAGATAGTACATTGTATATATTTTCCATGTAAGATCATTTTCAGTCAAATATAACTGTTACTATAATAATA